>PVJC01002297.1:0-80952 GCA_004026665.1 Murina feae | reverse complement strand
GAAAACTGTGGTACATCTACACAATGGAATACTATGCTGCTGTAAAAAGGAAGGCGTTCTTAGCATTTGCAGGAGTATGGATGGAGCTGGAGAACATAATGCTAAGTGAAATAAGCCAGTCAATGAAAGAAAAATACCACATGTCCTCACTCATCTATGGATAATAATAACCATTATAAACTGGTGAACAAAAATAGATACAGAGGCAGAGCAACATCAAACAGACTGTCAAATTACAGCAACAAGGGCAGGGACGTTTTGGGGGGGTGTAACAGATCAGCCAAGGGACTTTTGTGTGAGCATTTAAGCATAACCAATGGACACAAAACACTGGGGGGGTAGGGGCGGCTGGGGGAAGGGCAGGGAGAAAAAGAGATATATGTACTAATCTTTGTAAAGCTTTATGTAATTTTAAAAAATGTAAAAAATTAAAAATAAAAAATAAATAAAAGAAAAATAAATAAATAAAAACAAAACGAAAAAACCAAAAAAACAAACAAACAAAGAAAACACTTTCGTTTGTAGACTGGGAAATTTCCCTAACTTGTAAGAGTTACCATACACTGAAACATACTAACAAAGAAAACTGTGATAACATTCTCTGGGTGTATTTTGTTCCTCTTTTTAACAGATTTTTATTTTAATTTAAATATAGTTGATATACAAAAAAAGAAAAAAAGAAAAAAAGAATAATCTGTCCTATCTCACGCCAAACTAATGTTAGGCATGCCAGTTCTTAGATAAACTGTGTTAATGGACATACAAAGAAAATATGTCACTTTCACCTGGAAGCTTCTTGGCACCCCAAAGCACAGATTAGGGTTCCTTGATCACAAGCAATAGCCACTAATTTTGGCTAATATAAGCACAACATAATTTATGGCTTGACTATTAGGGTTTTTAGAACTGATCATTAGGGAAAGAGTGTTGAAGGCCATGGAAGCAAGAAGCACAGTAAATATCTTGTAGCAAGAATAATTTACTTTGGCTGCTTCAATGGGGTTGAATAATGAATTTCAAACATTTCTTCTGTATTTGTGATGCTAACTTGAGATGTATGTTCTGGCAGAGTAGCTAATTAGTTGAGCTAAGCTAATACCCTCATGCCCTGAATTACCTGGGCTGTGAAAAGAAAGAACTTGAATGTTTTTAATTTTGTACTATGAGTCAGGGATCTGAATTTACCATGCCCCCAATACTCAGTAGGAAGGTAATTCTCCAAAAGAAAATCCAGGAGCTTTAGTAAGGGGAAAATAAAGTGAGAGTCTCCAAAAAATATCAATATCCACTATGTTGTGGCTTCTAATTGTTCCCATGGTATTCTGTGCTTCCCTGATTATCTTGCCTATTCTGTACATACTTCACTGCATTCTAAATTCTTGGAGGACAAAGAGTATATTTGTTTTGTTTATCAGATCATGATTCTTCTGGAACATAGGGTTTGTTATCCTATCTAATAAAAGAGTAATATGCAAATTAGGCATCACTCTGTCACAAAGATGGCTGCTCTCATAGCCACAAGATGGTGGCACCCATAGCCACAAGATGGCGGTGCCCAGTCCAGCTCAGCCCTGCCACTGAAGTGGTCAGGCCTGTTACCCAGGCAGGTGGTGAGGGAGATGGGGGGCCTGAGGGGAAGAACAGGTGATCAGGGGGCCTGGGGGTCCCTTGCCCAGGCCAGAGGCCTTTGCCAGAGGCCTCAGGCACAGGCAAAGGCAGAGCCAATGATCGGAGAAGGCAGGGGCAGAGCCGGTGATTGGAGGGGTATGAGGGTGCCCTACCCAGGCATAAGGCCTAGGCCAGAGGCCTCAGGCCTGGGCAGGGGCAAGGCCAGAGATCTCAGGGGCCTGGGCTCCACAAAGCCAGTGATCAGAGGGGCAGAGGCAGAGCCTGCGATCACAGGGGTTTGGGCACCAGTGGAGCTGGCAATGGCAGGGGCCTGGGGTCTCCCACCCAGGCCTGTAGCCTTGGCCAGAGGCTGCCAGTGGGGCAAGGGCAGAGCCGGTGATCTCAGGGCCTGGGCAGGGACAGAGCCGGTGATTGGAGGGGTCTGGGCATGGGCAGAGCCAGCAATGCAGGAGTCTGAGGGTCCTCTGCCCAGGCCTGTAACCTTGGTCAGAGGCTGTAGTGGGGCAGGGGCAGAGCTGACGATGGCAGGGTGGAGGATCAGAGCTGGTGATCACAGAGGCCTGGGCTCTGTGAAGCTGGCGATCGAAGGGACTTGGGGGTCCCCTGCCCAGGCCTGCAGCCTTGGCCAGAGGCTGCAGGCCTGGGCAGGGTCAGAGGTAAGATTGGATGGGCAGGGATGGAGCAGGTGATCAGAGTGAACTACAGAGGAAACACCTTTTCTTACCGTTCATTGGTTAAACTCCCTGTATGCCACTGGTAATATTCTTAGTAACTTGGGTAGTAAGAATCCAAAAAGGAGATCTAGGGTTTTTCTACCATACTCCTGGAGAAAATAAATGAAGGTCTACCGCTGGAGGGCTAAGAAATGTCATATCCTTCCCTAGCCAGTTTGGCTCAGTGCATAATGCCTCAGCCTGCTGTCTGTAGGGTCTGGGTTCAATTCTGACCAAGGGCATGTACCTAGGTTGCAGGCTTCTCCCTGGCCGGGGCCCAGGTCAGGGCATATGCAGGAGGCAACCAATCAAAATGTTTCTCTCACTTTGATGTTTCTCTCTGTTTTTCCCTTCTCTTCCACATTCTCTAAAAATCATTGGGAACATATCCTCAGGTGAGGATTAAAAAAAAAAAAAGAAAGAAAGAAAGAAATGCCATATCCTATGAAAGACACGTCTTGAAAATGCCTAAAGAAAGTTGTCATTTCTTCATGGTGAAGGGACTGGAGTCCGTGTTAATGAAAACACCTTGGTGGCTGTGGTGACTGGTAGTGGCTGCAACAATGGCATGATGGGGCTGGTGGCTTCCCCTGATAAGCCTGGTCACCTCCCACAAAGGGAGGCTAGACTGCGGCTTAGGCCCGCACCCCAAGGGGATCAGGGAGCCGGACTAAGCCATCAGTAGGACACTCCTGAGGGATCCCAATATGTGAGAGGGGGCATGCTGGGCTGAGGACCCCCCCCCCCCAGTGCATGAATTTCATGCAAAGGGCCCCTAGTATATAATAAATTAAGGCTAAATAAATAATAATATATTTTTGATAAATTTGATTAAAGTCATTATATTATCTCATTATACTTCTGGGGCAATAGCAGAAAATGTACCTCAAATACACTTAGTCAATAATGAAAATGTAATGAGTCATAATCTTAAAAGATCAGGGACAGAGCAGGTTTCAGCCTCAGTTTCTGTCAGCTCAGCCTTATGCATGGTCAACATTTCCTCTGCAATATGGGCTTTTTTTTTTTTTTTTTTTTTTTTAAATGTTCACCTGACAAGAGACAGGTTTGTATCCAGAATTCCTGGAACAGGGCTGGGGAGAATCATTCCTGGTCTAAATCCTTTGCCCAGTAGGAGAAAACAAGCTTATTTTTCTGACTGACTCCAGGCTTGGAGTCCATTTTATTGGATTTATTACATTAGGAAATGGTACGAAGGGGAGGTTTCTGGTGGGAAGGTTTTTGGTGAGGCTACCAACAAATATCCATATCACCAGTCAGGCTTTCTGACCACACGCTGAAACCTTTTGGGGTATGACCCCATCCTACAGGCTGTGCTGTCATTCTGCTTGTGTGCTGCTCTCTTTCAGAATCCTAGAAGAGCTTATTAACAAAATGCTTCTGTATGATCAAGAAGACTTTTATTCTGGAAAAAGAGATCTTTTCTGTAAGTTTGCTGTTTTCCCCTTTCATTCTTTCTTCTTTGCCATGTCTGGCTGATGGAGATGACAAGTGAATATCTACTCTTATCAAAGGCTGTCCAGAGACAGAAAAGTCTCTCTGCCTTAGTGCTTTGTAAAACCCTGTACTCCCACTCCTTAATTCCCACAACTACAATTTGTTTTGCTGACACAATTATGGACAGTGATGTACTAAGCCTGGGAAAGGAAAAAGACAGCTGAAATAGCTTTTTTCCTAATCCCCAGAAGCCTTTATATATTTCTCTTCAAGTAGGAAAAAATCCAGAGGGAAGCTTTCTGGAGGATGTTCCAACAGCAACATTTATCAAAGTACAATGTAATGTATTGGTCTTTCAAGGATGCTAATGGAGAGTAGTATTTAACCAATTCACCATCCTCATTTTCACTTTTTAGCATCTGATCTATTAACAATAATGTGTTATTATTAAGCATCTGTTTATTTATTTAAGTAAATGGTTTTTAAAAATATATATATTTTATTGATTTTTTACAGATAGAAAGGGAGAGGGTCAGAGAGTCAGAAACATCAATGAGAGAGAAATATCGATCACCTGCCTCTTGCACACCCCCTACTGGGTATGTGCCTGCAACCAAGGTACATGTCCTTGATTGGAATCGAACCTGGGACCTTTCAGTCTGCAGGCCGATGCTCTATCCACTGAGCCAAACCAGTTAGGGTGTATCTGTTTATTTTTTAAAACACTAAGTTAGGCACTTGGCACATTGGTAAAGTACCTGCTCCTTGCTGTTCTCTGAGAATCTAGGATGCAATTTCTTATCAATAGGACCTTATGTGTGAAAGATATACGATCTTAGTTAGTATCACCCTAATTAAATATAAAATACTTGAAAGCCAAGTCATGAGTAAATAAGGTGTTGTAAAAACTTTCGGTGCTAGATATGAGTGTGTGCCGCCTCCCACAAGCCCACTAGTTTTCAAATCTTCCCGTTTCAAAGGATGAAATGTACTTCCTTTCTTTCTGACACAGTGTGACATCCTGCCATAGCCTTCAATCTGCTTTTAACTAATGAACTGTTGTTAATTGACTTTCAAAAGTGTTTTGCCCTGGAACTGATATTTTACCAAATTGAAATTTATTTACAAAGGTTAAGGAGTGACTTTTAGCTTGCCATTTATCCAGACATCTACTTTAACACTTAAATAAGAAAAGTTAAAAACCATGTCATAACTTTAAAATAGTCAATAAATTTCAGAATGTAGTTCATGGCAAGCAAAGTGTTCGATTTTAGCTTCAAGAGGTTGATTTTCTGAGGATAAACAAGCATTTTCTACCTGCTAACAATGTTCAACATCTGTTTTCAGGTTTTAATTTTCTTTCCACTTCCTGTTTTCTTTTTCTTTTTTTTTTCCTACCTAAAAATCAATGATCCCTAAGAATTTGTTAATGGATTTCTCTCTTCCTTTAGGCCAAAAGGAGCCTTTAATCAGATTTGCTTTTGTCATTGCTTACTCTATCTTTCATAGAGACAGCCAGATTTCTGCAACAATTGTCAGCTAGCAGGGATAGAGCATGGTCATATGCAGAGTCTGTGAACATTCTCAGAAAGCAGAGTGTTTTAAGTAAAAAAATAATTATATCTTGGTGATGAGAGGGAGATACTTCTTAAGCCAGTAAAATCTCTTGCAATGTGTTCATTTCGTTATATATTTAAAAAAATATGTTTCATGAACTCTGATGGCATCTGAGTGAAAATATCCTATGAATTCTGAGGGACGTCTTCTGCCTTTACAATGGTTCATTAGAAACATTTCTAAGTGTTTATTTATAACAATGCTAATAATACTAATAAGTGAGATGCAACTTTAAAAGATATTCTTGATATCTGGCTGATGTTGCTCAGTGGTTGAGCATTGACCTATGAACCAGAAGGTCAGGGATTGATTCCTGATTAGGACACATGCCCAAGTTTGGGCTCCATCTCCAGTGTGGGGTGTGCAGGAGGCAGCCGATCAATGATTCTCTCTCATCATTGATGTTTCTTTCTCCCTCTCCCTTCCTCTCTGAAATCAATAAAAATATATTTTAAAAAATAAATAAAAGATATCCTTGATAAATGATGAGATGGAGCATTAATTCCACTTTCTGCAAAACAAACAAACAAACAAAAAAACTGCACCATTTTTTTTCTTTCAATGTCTGTATAACTTCCCTGTTCTTTCCAGATATAATGTCATACATGGATTTTTATTAACCTTTACCATAATGTTGCTGTTTGTGGTTGCCCGCAAAACATGAGCACAGGACTGATCCCCCCACCCAAAATTGTGTTTGTTGTTGTTGTTTTAAATGCAGAGACTGAAGGTGCCACACATGTACCAAGTGAGTATGAAAAAGTTTATTACTCAGATAATGAGGCTTTCTGAGGAGAACAGGGCTGGCACCCAAGCCAGTCTCGCATGGATGATGACTTCGTTTCTTTAAAAATATATTTTATTGATTTTTTACAGAGAGGAAGGGAGAGGGATAGAGAGTTAGAAACATCGATGAGAGAGAAACATCCATCAGCTGCCTCCTGCACACCTCCTACTGGGGATGTGCCCACAACCAAGGTACATGCCCTTGACTGGAATCAAACCCGGGACTTTTCAGTCTGTAGGCCGACGCTGTATCCACTGAGCCAAACCAGTCAGGGCGATAATGTTGGTTTTTATTGGGTTTAGGGTAGGGCCAAGGTGAGTTCTGTGCATGGCTCTGAGTTTGCGTGGCTTGGACTTCCCCATTGACACCACAGGAAGGAGTGCCTGAGCCTCCTTATTGGCTTTCCCAGATGGAAGGAGAGAAAGGAAGGGGTAGGGAGGGGCCGGAAAGATTTCAGTGTTCAGTCATATAAAATGGAGGGGACTCTTTATTGGTCTGAATGAAAGTCTATTTCCATAGATTTTTAAAGAAGGAATTATAAACATTTAAGAGGTTAAAAACCAAATGTATTATGGAGAATTTGTTTAGGTTTTTAAAACATTTGTGACATTTAAAAACATAATTTCAGACTTAAAGGCTGACTCCCAGGAAGGCTAGGCTTTACCTCACGTCATTCTCCCCATTTCTGTTCCCTAGAAGTCCTTAGATAAAGGTGTGCTTGAGAGTTAGAGCTGGCACTTTCTGGCCTGCTGTTCCTCTTTCTAGTTCTACCTCTCTACCTCTTCTTCTGCTCTATGGCACCTGCTGTTCTCTCTCTTATGGTGCTGGACTGTACTGGGACTGTGGTGTGAAGGTAATGGAATCAAATGGGATGTGGGTCAGACCATAGGTAGCACCTCATATTGGATGTGGAATCAGTCCCTCTTTTGCATTATATTCCTTGATACCCAATGTCTCCTGTTTTGCCAGACTTTTGCACTCTTGTACCCTTTTTTCTTTACTGAGCTCCTATTTTTACTTTCCTTCCGAATAAGCTCCCATTGGGATTCCCAGTCCATTCGGCAGATATTTACTTCCTATGTTTCATTTATAAGCTGTGTTTAATGTTCTTATCCACAGGATTCCTGGGCCCCAAATAAGTCAAGGATATGACTGCAAAACTTATTTTCATGTCCTTAACGTTCTGTGACATAAAAAAGGAGAAACTGTCAAAATAGACTGAGATGGGAAAATAACAAGAGGGTGGTATTGTAGAAGTTAAGTGAAAATGTGTTTAAAAGGGACTGGTAAACTATGTCATATGTACTGATGGATCAAGTAAAACGAGGCCTGAGCATTGAGAAAGGCAAAGTAAAGGTCATTGCTAACCTTGGGTGTCAGCATTTTATGTGTGTTTCGAGCATAAATCCTATGGAAAATATTCCAGGGAGAACAGGAAGAGAGAGGAGACTATTGAATGTGAACAGTACTTTTAAGAATTTGTGCTGTGTGAGGATGACAGAGACCAGTACAACACAAGGGCAATGACTGTGAGTAGTAAAAGGGAATATGATTGATGAGATTGAGGACATGAGCGAAGGGGTTGGCCTTAGAGAGGAGCATGAATTATTTATCCATTGTAACCAGAGGGAAAGCAGAGAAAACAGAGAAATAGGAACAGATGTTGGCAGCTTGGTCGTAAACACTAAACGGATATTCTACTGATTACTTCCATTTCACAGTGAAATAAAAAGCAAGTGACTAGCACATACTTATGCTTAGGTTGAAAGTATATGGTTGATGACATCATTTGAGTAAAAATCTTCAAAATTTTTCCCTTTTGAAGAAAATTTCCCCTTAGAACTTTTAGTATAAAGACTACTTTTTATTGGGGCAGGGGAGCAATTCCACCAGGATTTATTTAAACATTCTTCTAATAAGATTCTTACATGTTTTATTACTATAAATAATGTCATGATTAGTATTTTTATACATATCCTTATATATAAATCTTTTCACCTCTGTTTTTTTAGACTAATTTCTAGAAGTAGCGGTGCTGGGTGAAAGGGTCTGGAAGTTCTTATTTAATTTAAGTATAGTTGATATACAGTATTACATTAGTTATATTATATTCAGGTGTACAATAATATGAGGGGATACATTTGAACAAGGTGGGCTCAAATCAGAAAGATTGCAAATTGGTGATGAAGCGCCTAAAATACTCCTATAGATGGCTTTTTATTTTTAGTTCTCACACAGTTTAAACATTTAAAAATTGTTTTATTTAAATATCAGAGGATTTTATATTAAAACCAAATTTAACATTTATCAGAATAAAATGGATTTCCTAGTATCCCTGGGACTGTATTTCTTGCATGGAAATATCAGGATGAAGTTGAATATCACTAAGACTTTAGACAGGGCACTCAAGTTTTCTCTAATCTCCAACACTCAGAGCTGGCTTGATTCATTCCTTCAGATTACCTTTTTCACCCTGCAAAAGGTTTGAAATTGAGGGTGCAATTATAGGGGCACCGTTCATATTGCAGGGACTGTGAATGATACCCCTGGAGCTGTGTGCCCTGTGGAGATTTCTAGACTAATAAATATCTGCAGTTCCTCTCTTTTTATTATATTACTAGAGGCCCAGTGTACAAAAATTTATGCACTTGTGTGTGTGGGGGGGTGTCCCTCATCCTGGCCTGTGCCCTCTCACAGCCTGGGACCCCTTGGGGGATGTCCACCTGCTGGCTTAGGCCCACTCTCTGGGAGATTTGGCCTAAGCTGGCAATAAGACATCCCTGTGGCAGCCTAGGAGCCCTCAGGGGATGTCCACTTGCCAGCAGGGAGCAGGCCTAAGCTGCAGTCGGACATTCTTAGCGCTGCTGAGGAGGTAGGAGAGGCTCCCACCACTACCGCTGTACTGGCAGCCATCAGCCTTACTTGTGGCTGCGCAGAGCTCCCCTTTTTGGAGTGCACTGACCACCAAGGGGCAGCTCCTGCATTGAGTGTCTGCTCCCTGGTGGTCAGTGTGTGTCATAATGAGCAATCATTCCCAGTCATTCTGTTGTTAGGGTCAATTTGCATATTACCCTTTTATTACATAGGATAGAGGCCTGGTGCATGGGTGGGGGCCAGCTGGTTTGCCCTGAAGGGTGTCCTGGATCAGGGTGGGGGTCCTGCTGGGGCTCCTGGCCAGCCTGGGTGAGGGGCTGATGGCTGTTTGCAGGTTAGCCACAGCCCCTTCAGGGTGGGGGTTCCTGCTGGGGTGCCTAGTCAGCCTGGCTGAGTGGCTTATGGCTATTTACAGGCTGATCACGGCCCTCAGAGACCCAAGCTCTCAGCAAGGCTGGCTGGAAGCAGGTATCTGGGATTTATTTATCTTCTGTAACTGAAACTTTGTTGCCTTGAGCATGACCACAGCCAGCCAGGGCAGGCAGGAAGCTTGGCTTCTGCAGTCACTGGGGCAACCTGTTTGCTCCAGCTCTGTGGCTGCCAGCTACCATCTTGGTTGGGTTAATTTGCATATAGTCACTCTGATTGGCTCGTGGGCATGGCTTGGGGTATAACAGAGTGAAACCAATTTGCATGATTCTCTTTTACTAGTGTAGATGAATATACTACAATTTATTGATATATTTACTACTGAGAAGTATTTGGCATTTCCTTTTCTTTTTTTAAATTTCTTTATTAAGTTCCTAGGGGCCCGGTGCACAAAAATTTGTTCACTCGGGGGGTGGGGGTCCCTCAGCCCGGCCTGTGCCCTCTTGCAGTCTGGAACACCTTGGGGGGGATGTCCACCTGCTTGGCATACCTGGCCAGCCTGGGTGAGGGGCTGAGAGCCATTTTCAGGCTGCCCACAGCCCCTTCAAGGTTCATGCACTGGGGGGTGGGAGGGCTGGTGAGTGCAGGCCTGGACATTTCCCACCAGGGGGGCCCACGATCGCACACACCTGGTGGGCTCCCACCGCTGAGGGGACACACCTGGCGCAGAGCTGAGTGACGAGCCAGGGGCGGACGCTGGTGCAGGATCCCTCGGTGGGGCCCTGCTGCTGAGCAAACACACCCGGGCTGGAGCTGGGAAGCAGACTGGCTTCGGATTCTCTGCACTGTGCAGCAGACGCTCCCGCACGCCCCTGAGGAGCCCCCAGGGCAGAGCCAGGCAGCAGACCCAGGACAGGTGTTCCTGGACACCCCAAGGAGGCCCCCAGGGTGGAGCCAGGCAGCTGACCCAGGATGGCTGCTCCTGCAAGCCACATGGAGGACCTGCTCTCCCACACACCTGGTGGAGGCCCCAGGGGGGCGGAGCCAGGCAGTGGACCTGGGACGGGTGCTCCTGGATGCCCCAAGGAGGCCCCAGGCCAGACCCCCTCCACTGAGCTGACACACCTGGCACAGCTATGCCAGTTGAGGAGGCTCCCAGTGCAGAGCTGCCCTGCCAGCCTCCATCTTGGCTGGGTTAATTTGCATACAGCCACTCTGATTGGCTGGTGGGTGTGGCCATGAGCAGAGGCTCAGCCAGTCTAGGCAGGCAGTTGCAACAGAAGCTTTTGGTTTGCTCTAGCTCCATAGCTGCTGGCCTCCATCTTGGCTGGGTTAATTTGCAAACAGCCGCTCTGATTGGCTGGTGGGCGTGGCCATGAGCAGAGGCTCAGCCAGCCTAGGCAGGCAGTTGCAACAGAAGCCTCTGGTTTGCTTTAGCTCCATAGCTGCTGGCCTCCATCTTGGCTGGGTTAATTTGCATACAGCCACTTTGATTAGCTGGGAGGCATGGCTTAGGTGTCTCAGGTAATGGTCAATTTGCATATTACTCTTTTATTATATTAGATTATATATGTGTCCTTATCCCCATATTCTCCCCCATTCCCCCCTTCAAGCCCTCACCCCCTTGTTGTCTTGTGTCCATTGGTTAGGCCTATATGTTTGTGTATTAGTCCTTTGTTTGATCTCTTCCCCTTATCCCCACCCTCCCCTGTCTTCCCTCTGAGATTTGATTGTCTGATCCATGCTTCTCTGTTTCTGGATCTGGTTTTGTTCATCAGTTTATGTTGTTCATTATATTCCATGAATGAGTGAAATCATGTGATATTTATTTTTCTCTAACTGGCTTATATCACTTAGCATAATGCTCTCCAGTTCCATCCATGCTGCTGCAAATGGTAAGAATTCCTTCTTTTTTATAGCAGCATAGTATTCCATTGTGTAAATGTACCACAGTTTTCTAATCCATTCATCTGCTGATGGGCACTTAGGCTGTTTCCAAATCTTAGCTATGGTGAATTGTGCTGCTATGAACACAGGGGTGCATATATCCTTTGTAATTGGTGTTTCTAGTTTCTTGGGATATATTCCTAGAAGTGGGATCACTGGGTCAAGTGGGAATTCCATTTTTAGTTTTTTGAAGAAACTCCATACTGTTCTCCACAGTGGCTGCACCAGTCTGCATTCCCACCAGCAGTGCAAGAGGGTTCCTTTTTCTTCACATCCTCGCCAGCACTTGTCGTTTGTTGATTTGTTGATAATAGCCATTCTTACAGGTGTGAGATGGTACCTCATTGTTGTTTTGATTTGCATCTCTCAGATAATTAGTGTCTTTGAGCATGTTTTCATATGTCTTTTGGCTTTCTTCTGTCTTCTTTCGAAAGTATTTATTTAGGTCCGTTGCCCATTTTTTGATTGGGTTGTATATCTTCCTTTTGTTAAGTTGTTTGAGTTCCCTGTAAATGTTGGAGATTAAACCCTTATCGGTGATAACATTGGCAAAGATGTCCATATTGAATTATGCAGCTGAAGAGCAGTCCTGATAGACTGGTTCTCAAACTTAAGTCGATTTCTATTTGTTAGGTCATATTTTTTAAAAGAAAAAACTCTGCAATGTTATTTTCCTCCAGTGAGGGTAATAAATTGAATTGCATTCTTCCAAAAGGTATGTGTGTTCAAGTCCTAATCCTCAGTATCTGTGAATGTGTCTCATTTGGAAATAAGATCTTGGAGGGAAAGGGAGTGGGGAAAACCAGAAGTGGTTAACCAAAGAATATATATGCATATTTGCATAGCCCATGGACACAGACAATAATGTGGTGAAGGTCTGGGATGGGGCAGGGGCTGGATAAGTGGAGGGTGAAGGGGAGAGCAAAGAGGAGGAAATGGGGGACGTCTGTACCACTGTAACATGAAAGTCCCCCACTCAAATTAATGACTTCTTTGAAACATTTAATAATCTGTATCTCATTGAAATAAATTCCACTGTTTAAAATAATTCAATTGCTCTAGTGGTTACAAAATTAGTTTTTTTCCTATGATTTTCTTAAATATATACATTAAATTAAGTGCTGTAATTGTAAGTGTAGAATGTCTAACCATAATGGAAAAATGACTTTCCAGGATCCAGAGTCAATTGTCTTAGCAAAGATGATCAAATTACGGATGTATTATGTTGATCCATAAAGTAACTGTAAATGTTGATTTGTTACTTTACAGAGATATGTTAATATTCAGCCTCAGATAATAATGTATTAGTATAGTACAAAGCTAAATCCTTTTATATTTAAAAAACTGGTTTTTACTATAATAGGGAGACTTTTTCAAAAGCCTCACATAGACTCTATTTGCTGCTGACTTTCCATGGAGGAAGCAGCAACTGAAGAACTGGAGGAATATTTTCCTGCATATAGTCTTATTGCTGTTATTAACAACCTTAACAATACCATACTGTCTAGATGTGAATTCACAGGTAATTATAATACACAATAACTAATCTGTCTCCATGATATCACTGTATGAATCAGAATCAGTCTAATTTCATTTGGTCAATTCAGTTATGATATATTAGAAATTTAATATGCCATGAACACAAGGGCAATATTTAATGGGAAATTATTTATTTTTTATTTATCAAATATTAACTAAAGGCCTATTTCCTAATATCAGGGATATAACTGTAAAAAAGACCTAGAGCTTTATGAAGCTTATCATCTATGCAAAAATAAATATTTCTATATATGGGGTTTTGTTTTCCAAGTTTTTATTGTATGCGTTAAGTGAGTGGTATAGACTGACTGTGTCCCCTTGTCCCCTCACAAGTACATATGTTGAAACCTAGTCCCCAAAGTGCTAGCATTTGGATGTGAGATCTTGGGGATGATCAGGTCACAAGGCCTTGTGAGTGAGATGGGGGCCTTTGAAAAAAAGACCCCAGATTGTCCTCTAGTCTCTGCCAAGTGAGGACACAGCAGAAGGCAGCCACCTATGAACCAGGAGTGAGGAAGTCACCTGACACTAAATCTTCAGGTGCCTGGCTCTTGGACTTCCCAGCCTCCAGAACTTCGAGAAATAGATGTCTGTTGTTTGTAAACCACCAAGTCTATGATACTCTATGACAGCAAAGTGAATGGACTAAGGCAGTGGGGCACCTGTAAATGCCTGGCCACGTCAAGACATCTTGTGTTCCTTGCTTCTGTTGGATTTCACATGTTGATCATTTTGCCCTTTGTCAAATATTTTCTTCACAAAACCACACTAGTATTTTTACAAAACCTTACTCCCCCCCATCCCAAGTGATGACAATAGTACAGTTGGTTTCTGCATACCCTTTACCTAGTTTCTCATGCTACCATTTACATAAACATAATATATTTTGTCAAAACTAAGACGTTGACCTTGATATATATTTAACAATTAAATTTCTAACTTTAATATGATTTCACCAGTTTTTCAATTCATGTCTTTTTTTTTCTGTTCCAGAATCAGGTCCAGAAAACCACATTGCATTTAGAGGGGCATCAGTTTTGTGATTTCCTTCATTTTAAATCATACGTGTTGACTAGAGATAAGGCACATTTACTACTTTTCCCTCTTCCTACTCCCTGCTCTTATTCATTTTAATTATTGTGTTTTAAAAAATATTCCTTATGTCTGTTGAACCATTCCCTAAATTTACAACTCTGCTGTGTTTTAGGAGGTAGGTTTAGATGCAGTCTTACAAAACTTTTTAGGAAGGAAGAATACAATAACTCTTCTAAAGTTCAAAAGACAATTGAACATCATAAGACCTAGTAGAAGAAATGATTTTTCCTTTCAAATTACAGAAAAAATGTTTTGTGCTTCAGAGTTAGAAATAAATTGATCTGATTGCTGCCTGACCTACAAATTTACAGTTTTCACAGAGATTGAATTCCTGTTTGTACAAAATCCAACTGAAATAACTTAAGAACTGTAAGATTGGAGTTAGAGAGAGGTCACAGTAAAAATGTCAGCAAGAACACTCAGAAATTTTTTACAGGATTTCTTGTATTACTTCAATTTTCTGACATCTGTGAGCACTATAATGATTAGCAAGTTGTTGAGAGGCACTCTGTTTCATTTTTCCAATCTTCCTTGGGCATAACTAGTAGCTCATAGACAAGTGTCTTCTTATTTACTTTAACTATGAAAATGTATTTACGATCTATAAAGAATGTCTAATACAAGGAGTAGTTTGGATTAATTTCACTATCAATAGGATGAACAATTTATGTTTTATTTTAAACTTAAACACAATAATTTTCCTTTATTCACCTTATCATCACTGTTTTTAAAAATAATAAAATTATGGATATGGTAAAAATAATTATATTTTATAATGGAGCTTATTAGAATAACAACAGGTACCTTCCCCTCTCTCTAGGCCTTTACCCTAGGACTGGGGTGGAGAACAGCATTTGGTCTGGCCCTGACAAGGCATTAGGAGTGAGTTAATTAAACGTCTAATGAAATATAGAAGGCTAATGTTTAAGTTGATAATTTTGTATGGCCTGAGAATGATGTTATAAATATCTAAATGGCCCTTAGTAGAAAAATGTTGTCTACCCCTGTCTTAGAGGGAAACTCTTTTAAACCATATATTTTTTGGTTCTTATGGTGGTGACATTTGAAAATCTAAATAGTATCTTTATACTACTTTTTACAATATATATTTTTATTGATTTCAGAGAGGAAGTAAGAGGGAGAGATCGAAACATCAATGATGAAAGATAATCATTGATCTGCTGTCTCCTGCATACTCCCTCCTGGGGATTGAGCCCCAAACCAGGGTATGTGCCCTGACAAGAATTGAACCCTGACCTCCTGGTTCATAGTCCACACTCAGTCACTGAGCTACACCAACCATGCTGTTTATTCTACTTTATTAACAACTTTTCAACTTCTTTGTGCAAAATATGGAAATTTACTGTGTATTCAGGCATCTTCTTTTTCTATTCTAACTTGCCCTTCACTATCCTCCAAGGTTGAGATGGTTATTATTTCACTATTCCCACAACTCACCTTTATAATTTAATACTATATTTCACTTTTTGTTTCAATGGTTTTAGACAATGCTTTTGTTTTTTTTCCATAATGCACAATAAGGTTATTGTTAATTCTTTTTCTAATATCTAATAGAGAGGCTTCTATTTTTATATTGCTGAGTTTAATAACATTTACATTTTATTTTATAATTGTTTTGTATAATGTATTTACAGAATAACTAAAAATATGAAAACCAGGACATAACATTCACATTATATTTACAAAGTAAATCTTATTCCCTGTTGATCCCCATAGTGGATGCAAAATGGCAATTCCATCTTCATAATCCAAAGAAATGATCTCTGTCTCACTCAAAGGTAAACCTTCCTAACATTGATATTTTGCTACTTATGCCCCATCATTTCAGTCATTGATTTAGTTAAAATATATTTTTGAGAGAGAGAAAATGGCGGCCATATAGATGGATGTGTCCAGTGCCTTGTCCTGGAACAGGTAGGGTGAGCTGCTGAAACGAGTACCATCCAGCCTGAATTGGCAGAGGAGATTCAGCTGGGAGACAGTTTGCAGCTGGGGGACTGTTGGAGACTGCTGGATGGGGCTCCCCTAACCGGGAAGCCTCCACTGGTGCTGAAATCTCTCCTGGAGCAGCCGGCTCTGCCGCAGAGACTGCGGCATCTTGGGTGGCTGTTATCAGAAATGTATACATCCAGGGACCCTATAACCACGCACCCAGGGACCGGCTATGAACCCAGGAACACCTGATTTCAAGCAGCACGAATACATGGACTCAGACAAGCCCTGGGCCGCCTCACGGGAGGTCAGATTTTGCCTAGATAAAGGTGTGGTTGATAATCCACTTTGGAGAGAGGAACGCTCGCATGTGGGGGAAGCCTGAGCCCCACTAAGTCCACAGCCATTGGGACCAGCATGATCTGTGAGTGGGAAGGGAACCCACAGGGCTCCTGGCAGAAGGGAACTCTAAAAAAAAAATCAGCCCATAGCTTGACTGAGTACAAAAAGGCAGCCTTGGTTTTTGCCAGTGTGCCAGCTGCTTAGTGCCAGGGGAGAGAGGACTTGCGGAAGAGACACTGGGAGAATTGTGCACAGAGCTGGATGGTGGAGGTTGCGAGCTCACACAATTATTCGGGCTCTTTTTCTTTTTTCTTTTTCTTGTTAAATCCTTGCTTTTGATTATTAAACCCAATACATAGGATCGCCCAATGGGGGTCACTCACAGAGACTGCAGGGGAAAGTTGTTTTTGTGGAACCTGGGAATTAGAGTAGGGAGTAACAGACCAAGAAACCAGCTCTGGGGCAGTCCATTCTCCCAAACCAGTATTACCATATTTTCCAGCATATGAGACTACTGGGCACATAAGACGACCCCCAACTTTTGAGAAGATTTTCCTGGGTTAAAAAGTCTGGACAGAGACTGTATGCGGCACAAAAAAGAGTTGACCGGAGGCACTTGCGGTCTCTGTCTGGCTCCATTGAAATGAATGGAGTGTGGCCGTTTTTGAGCTCCCCCCACCTTATGCGGCGACCGCAGATTTTCTAGTCCAGCTTGGAAGTTTCAGCACCCACCCTATAAGACGACACCTGGTGTATAAGATGACCCCCAACTTTGGAGAAGATTTTCCTGGGTTAAAAAGTTGTCTTATAAGCCAGAAAATACGGTAAGTGCAATGAGGAAAACAAAACCTAAATACTGGCTAGAGAGGACTGATAGTCCTGGAGGTCACTCCAGAAACACTTCCACCAAGGAACACTTCCAAGCTCATTCTATGAAGCCAGCATTACCCTAATACCAAAACCAGGTAAAGACAACACAATGAAAGAGAATTATAGGCCAATATCCCTCATGAACATAGATTCCAAAATCCTCAACAAAATCCTAGCAAATTGGATCCAGCAGTACATCAGACAGATCATACACCATGACCAAGTAGGATTTATCCCAGGGATGCAAGAATGGTACAATATCCACAAATCAATAATCGTGACACATTACATAAACAAATTGAGAGATAAAAACCACATAGTCATATCGATTGATGCAGAAAAAGTATTTGACAAAATCCAACACCAATTTTTGATAAAAACTCTCAGCAAGGTGGAAATAGAAGGATCATATCTCAACATAATAAAAGCCATATATGACAAAACCATAGCGAAAATCATACTTAATGGGAAAAAAACTAAAACCATTTCCCCTTAGAACAGGAACAAGACAGGGATGCTCACTCCGCCACTCCTGTTTGACATAGTACTAAATATTAGACAAGAAGAATATTAGACAAGAAGATTAGACAAGAAGAAGAAATAAAAGGCATCCAAATTGGAAAAGAAGAAATAAAACTGTCCTTATTCGCAGATGACATGATATTGTACATAAAAAAACCCTAAAGACTCCATTAAAATTATTAGACTTAATAAATGAATTCAGCAACGTAGCAGGATACAAAATTAATGCCAGATAATCTATGGCATTTCTATACACCAATAGTGAATTTACAGAAAGAGAGACTAAAAAAGCAATCCCATTTACCATCACACCAGAAAAATTAAGGTACCTAGGAATAAACTTAACTAAAGAGGTAAAAGATCTCTACTCAGAAAACTATAGAATGTTGAAAAAAGAGATAGAGGAAGACATAAACAGATGGAAGAAGATACCATGTTCATGGACTGGTAGAATCAATATCATTAAAATGTCCTTACTACCCAAAGCAATCTATAAATTCAATTCACGCCCCATGGAAATACCAATGTCATATTTCACAGACCTAGAATGAACTCTCCAAAAATTCATCTGGAATAAGAAAAGATCCCGAATAGCTGCAGCAATCCTGAGAAAGAAGAACAAAGTAGGAGGGATCTCAATACCAGATATCAAGCTGTATTATAAAGCCACTGTTCTCAAAACTGCCTGGTACTGACACAAGAACAGACATATAGACCAATGGAATAGAACAGAGAACCCAGAAATTGACCTGAACCAATACGCTCAATCAATATTTGACAAAGGAGGCAAGAACATACAATGGAGTCAAGACAGTCTCTTCAATAAATGGTGTTGGGAAAATTGGACAGATACATGCAAAAAAATGAAACTAGACCACCAACTTACACCATACACAAAAATAAACTCAAAATGGATAAAGGACTTAAATGTAAGATGGGAAACCATAAAAATACTAGAGGAATACAAAGGCAACAAAATCTCAGACAGACATATCCTGAAGCAATTTCTTCACTGATACAGCTCCTAGGGCATTGGAAACTAAAGAGAAAATAAACAAATGGGACTTTATCAAAATAAAAAGCTTCTGCACAGCAAAAGAAACCATCAACAAAACAACAAGAAAGCCTACTGTATGGGAGAACATATTTGCCAATGTTATCACCAATAAAAGTTTAATCATCAACATTTATAGCGAACTCACACAACTTAACAAAAGGAAGATAAGCAATTCAAGCAAAAAATGGCAAAGGACCTAAATAGACACTTTTCAAAAGAAAACATTCAGAAAGCCAACAGATATATGAAAACATGCTCAAAGTCACTAATCATCGGAGAGATGCAAATCAAAACAACAATGAGGTACCATCTCATACCTATAAGAATGGCTATCATCAACAAATCAACAAACGACAATTGCTGGAGAGGATGCAGAAAAAAAGGAACACTTGTGCACTGCTGGTAGGAATGCAGACTGGTGCAGCCACTATGAAAGAGCATGGAGTTCCCTCAAAATTTAAAAATGGAACTCCCATTTGACCCAGTGATCTCACTTCTAGGAATATATCCCAAGAAAACAGAAACACCAATCAGAAAGGATATATGCACCCCTATGTTCATAGCAGCACAACTTACCATAGCTAAGGTTTGGAAACAGCCTAAGTGTCCATCAATAGATGAGTGGATTAGAAAACTGTGGTACATCTACACAATGGAATACTATGCTGCTGTAAAAAAGGAGGGATTCTTACCATTTGCAACAGCATAGATGGAACAGGAGAGCATTATGCTAAGTGAAATAAGCCAGTCAATGAAAGAAAAACACCACATGACATCACTCATTTATGGATAATAAAGGCCATTATAAACTGATGAACAAAAACAGATACAGAAGCAGAGCGGCATCAGACAGAATCTGAAACTACAGCAGGAAGGCTGGGGAGGATTGGCGGGGGGTGGGGGGATAAGAGATCAACCACAGGACTTTTATGCATGCATATAAGCATAACTAATGAACACAAAACACTGGGGGGTAGGAGAGGTGAGGAGAAGGTCAAGGGGGAAAAAAGGAGACATATGCACTACCCTTGGTAATATTTTAAGCAATAAAAAAAGGCATCCAATTAGAAAAAAAACAACAACATATATTTTTGAGTCTTACTATGTAATAGGTCAAGTTGAAGGCACAGAGGAAACAGTAGTGAATATAGTAAATAGAAATCCATCTCCGTGAAGTAGAGAGGGAATGTAAGAGGGAGGTGGTGATTGTGTTTGGAGTTTAAAGTAAAGTAGTTAATAATAATAATAATAATAATAATAATAATAAAAGCCTTAACTAGGAGATACTTAAGCAAGTGATGAAGGAGGTGCAGGATGAATGGTGAGTTTGTGGACAAAACATGTTGAGAACTGTTTCTGTTTTCTTGATGGATACTTGGACTTGTTCCTTTAAGTGTTCCTTTCTTGCAACATTAATCCAGTCAGGAGGAAAGGCAAGCAAATGCCTCAGTCTGTTGTCTGAAGTGAAAACCATTTATGTCTCTTTATGTATTCATGTTTGCTCAGTTGTTTGAGTTTTTATTCAATATACTTTCCCAAGTAAAATTACGACATACTGAAAGGAATAAAAAGAGAATTTCTTACATTTTTAAAAGAACCTTAATCAGGTGCCTCATGGTAGTTCTAATAGCAGCCCTCCTAGTAGGTCACTTTCTTCCCCTGTAATGGACAGTTTTTTGTCAGCATGTTAGGCTATACACCCCAGTTATTCAGTCAAACACTAATCTAGATGTTGCTATGAAGGCCTTTTATAGATGTAATAACAGTCCCTTGTCAGTTGACTTTATCTATTTATTTTTTTAAGGGAGGGGGGTTTGTTTTGTTAATCCTCACCCAAGGGTATTTTTTCACTGATTTTTAGGGAGAGTAGAAGAGAGAGGGAAAGACAGAGAGAAACATTGATATAGAGAAACACATCAATTGGTTGCCTCCTGCACAAGCCCCAACCAGGTCTGGGCCAGGAAGGAGCCTGCAACCAAGGCACGTGCCTTTGACTGTAATCAAACTGGGACTGTTTGGTCTGCAGGCCAATGCTCTATCCACTGAGCCAAAATAGCTAGGGCAGTAGACTTTAAGTAAAGGAGGTTATCCTCAATAATCTGGATGGGCTTGAAACCGTGAATCAAAAGACCTTACAAGAAGAAATGGGTCTTCCAGAAGGAGAAATTCCACCTGTGGACTGCAGCTTCGGTTCCTGCCTGAGAGTTTCCAACATGACCTTCCTGATGCACTGTCCCCCCAGACTGTGGCTTTGTCTAGCCTGCCTCCCACACCCCACAATTGTGGAAGCCAACTCCTTCCAATAAATCTAGGTATGTACATAATTATACGTGGTAGGTGGTGTCAGGAGCAGCACCAGGTGTTAGACCAGTGGGGTCAGACCAGACCTGGGTTCAGAAACCTGGATACTTGAGTTCTGGCTAGGAAAGAATTCAGAGCCAAGATTCAAACCATAAGAGAACATTAATTTGGAAAAATCACAGAGTTAAGGTAAGTAATCTGAAGAAGAAGTGGGCTTAGGAAACAAGTCTAAAGGTAAAGAAAGGGCCCTTGGAACTTGGGAATGAGAAAACTAATGGTAACGTGCTTGGCAGAAGCAGAGAGGGAGAAGGGAAAGGGAAAGGTGCTGGTGTGCTCCCAGGAGGGACATTGCACTGGGACCTGTCATAAAAGTTTTAAGGGTGGAGATTTTAGGGGAGGTCCCAGGGGAAGATCTTAAAAGAATCCTTAGAAGCTTTCCATGTGTGCCTTTCAGGGTTGTGGTCTCCACTGATTGATTGGTGGGTGCCAGGGCAGGGAGTCGTTATCCAATGCAGCTGGTCCTGAGGTCAGCCATGGAGTTGTTTGTCTGGTTTTGCTGCTTTCTGGGCTTGAAGCTGAAATACAACTGAGGTCTATATGTTATCTCTATGGAGGAAAGGTCAGAGGGTTCAAACTACATGTCTAGAAATATGCCAGGGGAGGAAAGGTTATGGGGGGCGGGTGAGGTACCATCCTACAGGTGTCCTTTGCTAGACACCCAGGACTTTCCACCTAGTGACCTCCTGTACCTGGCCCATTGTCCTTGCTCTGCTCACGTCTGTCTAACTGCCTACCACATATATATGTATACATCTAGCTATCTAAGTTCTCTCTCCCTAATGGTACCTTATTATTTCAACCTCCAAGCCCCAAATGTGTAAAGTCATTATCTCATATCCCAAACATACAAGGGGATTTTTATAAAGCTTTGTATTTTTCCCATTTGTTCCATAGATATTTCATGGTTTTGTTTTTATTTTATTTATTTTTTAAAATATATTTTATTGATTTTTTACAGAGAGAAGGGGAGAGTCATAGAGAGTTAGAAACATTGATGAGAGAGAAACATCGATCAGCTGCCTCTTGCACACCCCCTACTGGGGATGTGCTCACAACCAAGGTACATGTCCTTGGCAGGAATCAAACTTGGGACTTTTTAGTCCACAGGCTGATGCTCTATCCACTGAGCCAAACTGGTTAGAGCATCATGGTTTTATTTTTATTCTTAAATCTTTTATCTTTAATCGGAGTACAGAATGAGATAAAGATTCAACTTCATCTGTCTCAAGGTCACTACTCAGTCTCTAATAATAAAAGCATAATATGCGAATTAGACTGGAAAGCTGAATGACCTTCTGACATCATTCCAGACATCCTTTCAGACAAAATTGCGGCTGTGGGGGCCAAGGCAGAGATAATTAGGGATAATCAGTCAGGCAGGTGAGTGGTTAGGGGTGATGAGGCAGGCAGTTGAGTGGTTAGGAGTGATCAGGCAGGCAGACAGGCGAGCAGTTAGGAACCAGCAGTCCTGGATTGCTAGAAGGATGTCTGACTTCCAGTTTAGTGTGGGATTGAGCCTAAACTGGCAGTCAGACATCCCCTGAGGGGTCCCGGATTGCAAGAGGGTATAGGCTGGGCTGAGGGACAGCCCCCCAACACCGTGTATGAATTTTGTGCATTGGGCTTCTAGCTGTCTAATAACATTCATTAATATCTTAAATTCCTGTACACATTTGGGTATATTTCTGGACTTTAAAAAAATCACACTTTTTAAAAATTTGAGGCTTTATAATATGCTAATATTCAATAGGGCTGTGCCCGCCCACCTTGTTGCTCTCCTATTTTAGATTTGCTAATTTTTCTTTGTAGTTTTTTCTATGTAACCTTTAGGTTGTAGAGTCACTGGTTCCTAGTGCTTTTATTGGGATCACATTCAATTTATAAATCTTAAAATGTCATTATGAAGTTGAGTTTTCCTAATCAAAAATATGGAAAATCTCACCACTTATTTCAATCTATGTTTGTGTCCCTTTAGTTTTTCTCATACAGGTTTGTGTATTTCTTATCACATTTATCTCTAGGTATTTTATCATTTGCTGCTATTATAACTCTAATCTTCACTTCCTTTACAGTTATGCTTCTTAATGGTTATTCTTCATATATAGTAGAAGCAATTGCTTTCTAAATACCCAGGTACTACACTAAATTTTCTTGTTTTTATAGAATTTTTATAATGGATTCTCTTTTGTTTCCAGATACATAATAATTTTAGCTGCCAGTAGTTATAGTTTAATCTTTTCTATTTTTATTTTTTATATCTTTAATTTTCTTCTTTTATTTCAATGCATTGGCTAATACCATTAATAGACTGTTACATTAGGTTACATCAGAGAATCTGTTTACCATATTAGTTTCTTCAGTTTTAAAAGCCTGCATGTGTATCTCCATTCAGTATAGTGCTGGGTTACTGTTGTAAGGAAGTCTATCAGTTCTTATTTTAATGAAGCTTTTTGAAAATAAAAATCTTTTAGCTTTTTTTTCAAAGGTGTTTTCCATGTCTATGAATGTTATGATATTTTCTTCTAAATGCTTTAATAAGATTAATTTTATTAATAGTTTTTCTATTGTTAAATTATCTTTAAATACCTGAAATAAATCCAACTTGTTTATGAAGTAATAGACTTTAAATAGTCTTTCTAGTTATATTGCATCAATATTCATAAGGGAAAAATAACTGTATATTTTTATTTCTTTTTCTTTTTAAATCAGGTTTGTTAGTAGGGTTTCAATTAACTAATTCATGTAATAGATTTTGTTGTTGTTGTACCAATTATTCACTACTCATGCTTGTGAAGGATTATAATTTCTCATTCCATTAATATCAATTTTGGCCTCATTACTTGCTTTGCCCATGTGGACAGCTGTGACATACGCTACTCATGGACAGGAAGTTTAATAACCATCAGTCTTTCCTTTGCCACGAAGCCAACATGTTCTTGATAACTGATGCTCCTTCAACTTGAGTGCCAAAATGAAAATATGGAAAATATAAACAAACAACTCTCCAAGGATATGGAATAAAGAATAAACATTTGTCCTTGCCTTGGCTGGTTGGCTCAGTTGGTTGAGCATAGAACTAGAGTTTGTCAAACAGACAGCCATTTGCATTGTGAAGCTGGTGAGACCTAGAAACAATGTCATGAGAAGCACAGGGATCATCTACAATTTTGATTGTGAAGAATAAAATACTGAAGGAAAGCTCTCCTCTTGGAAGCCTTCCATGAATTTCTGTGTTTGTCCAAGTGCTCCTTTTCTGTGCCTCTCTCACACATGGTGCATTCATCCGCTCTTTCCACTAAGAATTGTATGGAATGACTGCTATATGCCAAGAGCTGTTCTATGCTTTGGGGCACATAGTGGTGAAGAAAGATTTCTGCTCTCCTAGAGCTGACTCTGTGGGAGTCACAGACATTAATCAAGCACTTAGTGAGAATTGTCGTGAGAAAGAAAAGCAGGGCCTTATTATAAAGAATAATCAGAGAAGGGGTGCTTTCTTACATCTTAGTTACGGAAGGCTTCTCTGAGGAGGTGACATTTGACATGAAATGAATTAGAGTAAGAAATCAGCCAAGATCCAGCATTAGCATCTTTCTTGCAGATGGATTAGTGAGGGAAAAAGACTTTTATCGTTGGAATGAGCGTGGCTTGTTGCAGGAGCAAGGGATAAAACTGTATGAGATGAAATTAGGAACATAGCAGGGCCATTTCTTGTAGAAAGTTCAGGCTGTGATAATGAGTTTTAATGTTATTCATGGTGCATGATAGATTGGGAATTTCTACGATCAGATTTGTAAGCTATGAGGTATCGATTGAAGGAGGAAGTATGAAAGAAGAGGAAACACTTAAGAAGCACTTTGTTTTAGTGCTTTCCATATTTTGTAGACATTATTTACTTATACATATTTATTTTCCTCTAAAGTGCAGCTTCCTCAAGAGCAATAATTATATCTTATGTTTGTGTCTCTCACACCGAGAAAAGTACCTGGAACTCAATAAGTACTCAGTAAATTTCTTGAAGATTCCAATTTTATTCTGTCTGATCTCTTAACTGGAAGAAATAACATCTGGAAGCTGTTGATTATTTCTGCCATGAGGAAAAGAAGCAAAGAAATCTGGTTTGTAACAACAGCAGGATGAAGCAGACATGTAGAGAGAAGTAAAGAATGAGACATTTCTTTGTCCCCTTTAGTAGTCCAGCATCTTTTTGCAGATTAATCCTGATTAAATTCTGACTTTGAGTGTCAATAGACAATACCTAAATCATCTTAATAAACTAGTTTTCATCTTTTTGTGTTCTATTAACTAATGTTGATTTCTATTACTGTCAAAGAAAATAGTCCTAGAATTCTCAATTTTTACTTGCTGAATGATTTTGGGTAAGTTACTTAACAGGTTTGATAGAATTTGGTGATAATAAAAATTCAAATAATGCAATTAGCACTGGGGTCTTCTCCATTGAGCTTCTATTAATCATATTACACATGGAGGGTAGCCATAATGAAATTTGGATGAGAGTTAAAGGCCAGGAGAGTGAATGTCAGGCTGGTCCATTTTGGGAAGAGGAAAGGTGGGTGAGTCCCAAGTCTCAAAATTTCTCAGTCCAATCACTGCACATCTGATTGACAAAGTGAGCATTAAAAAATTCCTGGAACCACTGCTTATGACCTAGAAGTCTTAATCACCATTGTCAAGACACATGGAGATATTTAAGATAGAACTGAAAACTATTTTTGGGGGCCATCTTGGAAGTTAGTTAGCATAGCGCCCAAATCTTTAAAGTGCTCATCTTTGTGTGGTAGGACTGTGAGTGACTTTTAAAAAAAATATATTTTATTGATTTTTTACAAAGAGGAAGGGAAAGGGATAGGTAGAAACATTGATGAGAGAGAAACATTGATCAGCTGTCTCCTGCACACCCCCTACTGGGACCCTTCAATCCGCAGGGTGACGCTCTATCCACTGAGCCAAACCAGTTAGGGCTGTGGGTGACTTTCTCTCCTTTTCTGCTTGTTTGTATTTTCTGGAATAAGAATTTACACTTATATCATGGCATATACACATTAACTTCTATATAATGCAAAAAAATAAACAAAAACCAAACACAAAACCAAACCAAACCACAATGTATAAAATCCCCCCCCCCCCCACATCCCTCCCAAAAAAGAACTGAGACCTATCACTAGATCCCATGCTACAGTTGGGATCAGGAGGCTACATCTTTGCATCTCAATAAGCCCTGTCCCCCCAAATCTTGTGCAGATTCAACCTAATCATTTAATTACTTTTATAATAACATTATTTCATATATTATGCACTTCAAAGTTTTATACATCACTTACTACATTATGGTGGGATTTTGCCATAATAAAATCTAATCTAATAAAAGAGTAATATACAAATTAACCACCACTCTGAGACACCTAAGCCATGCCCACCAGCCAAGCTATACCACCAGCCAATCAGAGCGACTATATGCAAATTAACCCAGCCAGGATGGTGGTTAATTTGTATACACAGGCACAGAGTGAAGACTGAAGACAGCCTAGAAGAAAGCCAAAAGCTGCAGAAGGGAGCCAGAGGAAGAGAAGGGAGGGAGCGAGGCAGCAGAGACTGTGCAGATGGGAGGGAGCCAAGTGGCAGAGAAGAGGGAGCTGAGGCAGCAGAGATGGGAGGAAGTGAGGCAGTGGAGATGGGAGGAAGTGAGGCAGCAGAGAAGGGAGTGCTCCGGCTCAGGAAGACCTATTCTTTCAGGAATAGGCTGAGGAAGCCCTTTTCTTGCAAGAATCTTCCTGCAATGGGCTTCTAGTCTACTAATAAGTTGGTAAAAGATTTAATGAGATTGTATATGTAAAGTTCTTAATATAGGCCATTGTGTACCCAATAAATGTGAAACCACTATTAATCGTTATCTAAACTAATAAAAGTGTAATATTGAAATTAGCCGTCTCTTCGGGATGGTAAGCCACACCCACCAGCCAATCAGAGCGACAATATGCAAATTAGCTTAGCCAAGATGGCAGAGGCCGCAGCCCGGAAGCCGCACACAGGATCCAGTCGTAGCGCAGGATGGAAAGAGCAAGCAGGCCCGTGGCCAAAGCCATGGGCAGGAGGAGCAGGGCAGGAATAGGCTTCGGCCTGGAATCGATCATTGTGGGGCACACACATGGGCCTCCGGGGCTCCCCATGTGTGCCCCGGCCACCCGATGGCTTCCCAGGTGGAAGCCCGGGGGCGGGACCAGGCAGATGGCCCTGAGGGTCAATGGGAGCTGTGGGCAGCCTGAAAACTGCCCTCAGCCCCTCACCCAGACTTGCCACACCCCCATGGGGTGAGGGTTCCTACTGGGGAGCTTGGCTAGCCTACAAACAGACATCGGCCCCTCACCCAGGCTGGACAGGCACACCAGCAGGTGGACATCCCCAGAGGGGTCCCAGACTGCAAGAGGACACAGGTTGGGCTGAGAGACCCCCCCCAGTGCACAAATTTTTGTGCACTGGACCCCTAGTTATTATTACAATCCTAAAAGCTATGGCTATTACAGTTGGAGGATAAGCATATACAGAAATTGAAACTCAATGTGGTTAATTATAATGTTACATAAATATAGAAAATAGAGCTAATACAAATGGCTGCAGTGGTAATCTGTGAATTTAATCTGTATATGTCATTTCTTCCTCCTCTATCCAGACTAATTCTGAGATGGATAGGCATTTAATATTTTCAAAAGAGGAACTGGCAGTGAGTTTGCTATGTTGGCATTTCTGCTCATATCTATTAGAAATTATATTATTTTTATTTTCCTTTCATCCCACTGATCTCTTTTACAAAAAGCAAACATTTCAAAATATGAACATTTGAGATTTAGCTTATTCATTTTAAAGCACCCATCTTTTAAAAATGTGTCCATTTCCCTTGATATATTAAGCCTGTAGATTCTATGCTACATAGGATTTATAAAGAAATATTATAAAATATATGAAGCTTTCAGAGTGATTAATTATTGAATACACAAATGAATTAACCTATCAGGCCATAATAAATATTTAATATTTTCTTGGAGTGAAGTGATGCATTTCATGATGTTTTAAAAACTGTATTATTCTTCTGTATGTTTAAATTTCTAGTGTTCTGTATTGCAATTAAAGCTAATCTACTTTTAGTAAATACATTTTTGGTTTTATATCATATTTATTATGTTGTTTAAATGAACTAAGCATATAATATAGTTAATAACTATATGTTTCAAATGTAGATGATTTTACATTTATTTTTCTTTGAAATTTGTGGGATCTGGTAGTCTTTATTAATTTAAAATTTTTATTGTTTAAAATATTACATAAGCCTCCTTTCCCCCCTATTGACCACTCCTCTGTCACCCCCACCTCCCAGCACACGCCCTCATCCCGCTCCTACGTCTGTGTCCATTGGTTATGCTCATATGCATGCAAATAAGTCATTTGGTTGATCTCTACACGCCCCCTGCCTTCTCCCTGAGGTTGGATGGTCTGCTCAGTGCCACCTTGTCTCTGGATCCATTTTTATTCATCAGTTTGTATTGATCATAATAGCCCACATATGAGTGATATCATGTGATATTTATCTTTCTCTAACTGGCTTATTTTGCTTAGCATAATGCTCTTCAGGTCCATTCATGCTGTCATAAATGGTAAGAATTCCTACTTTTTTTTACAACAGTGTAGTATTCCATTGTGTAGATGTACACAGTTTTCTAATCCATTCATCTGCTGATGGGCTCTTAGGCTGTTTCCAAATCTTAGGTATTATAAATTGTGCTGCTATGAACATAGGGATGCACATATCCTTTCTGATTGGTGTTTATAGTTTCTTGGGATATATTCCTAGAAGTGGGATCACTGGGTCAATTCCATTTTTAATTTTTGAGGAATTCCCATACTATTTTCCACAGAGGTTGCACCAGTCTGCATTCCCATCAGCAGTGCACGAGGGTTCCTTTTTCTCCACATTCTCTCCAGCATTTGTCATTTGTTGATGTGTTGATGATAGCCATTCCGACAGGGGTGAGATGGTACTTCACTGTCATTTTGATTTACATCGATGATTAGTGACTTTGAGCATATATCTCTCAGCCTTCTGTATGTTCGCTTTTTAAAAGTGTCTATTTAGGTTCTCTGCCCATTTTTTGTTTGGATTACTTATCTTCCTTTTAAGTTGTATGTGTTCCCTATAAATTTTGGAGATTAAACCCTTATCAGAGATAACATTGGCAAATATGTTCTCCCATACAGTGGAGTTTCTTGTTGTTTTGTTGATGGCTTCTTTCGCTGTGCAGAAACTTTTTATTTTGATGTAGTCCCATTTGTTTATTTTCTCCTTAGTTTCCATTGCCCTAGGAGCTGTATTGGTAAAGATACTGCTATGACAAATGTCTGCTCTTTTGCTCCTTATGGCTTCTTATAGGATTTTTATGGTTTCCCATCTTATGTTTAAGTCCTTTAACCATTTTGAGTTTGTTTTTGTGTAAGGTGTAAGTTGGTGGTCTAATTTTCTTTTTTGTGCATGTATCTGTCCAATTTTCCCAACACCATATGTTGAAGAGACTGTCTTGACTCCATTGTATGTTCTTGCCTCCTTTGTCAAATATTAATTGAGCATATCAGTTAGGGTCTATTTCTGGGTTCTCTGTTCTGTTTCATTGGTCTATATGTCTGTTCTTGTGTCAGTACCAGGCAGTTTTGATAACCGTGGCTTTGTAATATAGTTTGATATCTGGTATTGTGATCCTTCCAACTTTGTTCTTTTTCAAGATTGCTGCATCTATTTTGGGTCTGTTTTTATTCCAGATGAATTTTTGGAGAGTTTGTTTTAGGTTTGAAGTATGTTGTTGATATTTTAACAGGGATTGCGTTGAAACTATAGATTGCTTTGGATAGTATGGATATTTTAATGATGTTGATTCTTCTAATACATGAACATAGTATATTCTTCCATTTGTTTATGTCTTCCTCTATCTCTTTTCTTAGTATCCTGTAATTTTCTGAGTACAGGTCCTTTACCTCCTTGGTTAAATTTATTCCTAGGTATATTAATTTTTGTTGTTGTAATGGTAAATAGCATTTTTTTTTTTTAGTTTATCTTTCTGTGAGTTCATTATTGGTGTATAAAAAAACCATAGATTTTTGGTTGTTCATTTTGTATCCTGATATATTGCTGAATTCATTAAGTATAGTAATTTTTGATGGCTTCTTTAGGGTGTTTTATGTACAATATCTGTGAATAATGACAATTTTTCTTCTTGTTTTCTAATTTTATTTTATTTTTTATTTTTATTTCTTCTTTTAGTCTGATCACTATGGCTAGCACCTCCAGTACTATGTCAAATAGGAGTGGTGAAGGTGGGCATCCCTATCTTGTTCCTGTTCTTAGGGGAAATAGCTTTAATTTTTGCCCGTTGAGTATGATGTTGGTTGTTGGTTTGTCATATGTTGAGGTATCATCCCTCTATTCCCACTTTGCTGAGAGTTTTTAACAGGAAAGGCTGTTGGATTTTGTCAAATGCCTTTTCTGCATCAATTAATATGATTATGTGATTTTTGTCTCTCAATTTTTTTATGTGATGTGTCATATTTATTGAGTTGCAGAGATTGTACCAGCCTTTCATCCCTGGAATAAATTTCACTTGGTCATGGTGTATGATCTTTCTAATGTACTGCTGGATCTGGTTTGCTAGAATTTTGTTGAGGATTTTAGCATCTATGTTCATCAGGGATATTGGCTTGTAATTCTCTTTCTTTGTAGTGTCTTTTTCTGGTTTTGGTATTAGGGTAATGCTGGCTTAATAGAAAGAGCTTGGAAGTGTGCCTTCCTCTTGAATTTTTTGGAGTAGTCTGAAAAGAGTAGGTTTTAGTTCTTCTTTGAATGTTTAGTGTAACTCCCCTGTGAAGCCTTCTGGTTCTGAACTTTTGTTTGCTGGAAGTTTTTTGATGACTGTTTCAATTTCCTCTTTAGTCATCAGCCTGTTGAGATTTTTTCATTCTTCTTGATTGAGTTTGGAATGTGGTATTTTTCTAGGAATATGTCCATTTCCTCTAGATTGTTAAGTTTGTTGGAGTGGAGTTGTTCATAGTATTTTTTTTTTACAATCTTTTATATGTCTGTGGGGTCTATTGTTATTTTGCCTCTTTTATTTCTGACTAGAAGCCCAGTACACAAAATTCATGCAAGGGAAGGGTCCCTCAGCTCGACCTCCACCCTCTCCAATCCGGGACTCCTCGGGGGATGTCCGACTGCCTCTCGAAATCAGGCACTGCTGGCTCCTAACAGCTCACCTACTTGCCTACGTGATCACCCCTAACCCCTCTGCCTGCCTGCCTGATTTCTCCTAACAACTTCTGCCTGCCTACCTAATCACCTCTAATTACTCTGCAACTGGCTTGATCACCCCTAACTGCTCACTTGCTGGACTGATTGCCCTGAACTGCCTCTGCCTTCCCCACACCAGAGACCCAGGATTCCTTCCTCTGGCCAGCTGCAGGCACTTGGGACCCTGGCTTCCCTCCCTCTGGCCGGCCACAGGCACCTAGGACCCAGGCCAGCTTTGTCCAGGCCATCTGCAGCTGCAGGGGACCATGGGTTGCTGGCTTTTTCCAGGCCATAGATGAAGGCTCCTGGGACCTGTGGGATGGGCAGCTTGTACCTCTCCCGGGCCCCAGCCCCAGCCGCTGGTACCTGGGACTGTGGGGTGGGTGGCTTTTCCCTCTCCCGGGCCACAGCCTGGCTGGTCCCCATTCCTCTCTCATGAGCTCATTTGTGTACGGCTGGTCCCCATTCCTCTCCCCCTGGTGTTGAGTGTCTGAGCCATTGCAGTGTGAGGGTGTGAGGGCATGATGTCCATTTGAATATTAGCTTTTTATTATATAGGATTATGTTTATTTGGGTCCTCTCTCTTTGCTTCTTGGAGAGCCTGGTTAGAAGTTCATCAATCTTGTTTATCCTTTCAAAGAACCAGCTCTTGGTTTCATTGATCTTTTGTATTGTTTTTTTGTCTCTGTCATTTATTTCTGCTCTGATCTTTATTGTCTCCTTCCTTCTGCTCACTCTGGGCTCTTCTTGGTGCTCTCTTTCTAATTCTTTGAGTTGTAGAGTTAGATAGTTTATTATCATTTTTTCTTGTTTTTTTTTGAGATAGGCCTATAATTCTATGAACTTCCCTCTCAGGACAGCTTGGTATTCTTTATTAACAAGAAAAATATTTCTTTCTTTAAAAAAATATATCTTATTGATTTTTTACAGAGAGAAAGGGAGAGGGATAGATAGTTAGAAACATTGATGAGAGAGAGGCAGTGACCAGCTGCCTCCTGCACACCTTCTACTGGGGATGTGCCCACAACCAAGGCACATGCCTTTGACTGGAATCGAACCTGAGACCCTTGAGTCTGCAGGCCAATGCTCTATCCAGTGAGCCAAACCAGCTAGGGCTTATATATAGTTTTGAATGTTTTCACTGTTCTGATTAGGTATGTCAATCAGTACAAAAATTGATTGGTTCAGGTTAATATGTGTAAAAAATTTGTTATACTCAACTATTAAATGGTATTATCTGTCTCTATGTAAGTAATGGTCTCCATAAAACAAAATGCTGTTCAATCAAGAAAACTACTGACCTACTAAAAAATGAAAGCTTTATAATGCAACTGCATTCAAATAATGAAATACTTATGATATACTCTATGTAAATATGTTCAAGAGTCTTCGAAGTACATAGTCATGTTAACAGCGTTACCCAATTATTCATTCATTCTTTGTAAAATTAAACATTGTAGAAATACTCTGTGCACTATGGTAGATTCTACCTCTCTGAGCTTGCAGAATGAGAGATGAATACAAGGACAATTACATTAAAGTGTTATGATAATCACAATGGTCAGAACTAAGGTAGCACATAGTGAATATATCCCATCCTGTGTGTGGGTGTACATGTAAGGGAAGGATTTGCAGAATGAAGAAATTGGGGGGAAATAATTAAAACAAATGGAAGCATCAATGAAAATGATCAGGTGTTTTAAAAAGGCAATTAGTAACAAAGTAAAAAAATGAAGGGGAATGAGAAGTATGTTAAAAGCAACTTAGTCCTGGTCAGGTGGTTCAGTTGGTTGGAGCATCCTCCTGTGTATCAAAAAAGTTGCAGTTTCAATTCCCAGTTAGGGCACATACCTAAGGTGCAGGTTCAATCTCCCATAGCTGGGCAAATGGATACACCTGATCAATGTTTCTTTCTCCCTTCCTCGCTCTCTAAAAATCAGTGAAATAATATCCTTGGGTGAGGATTAAAAAACAAAAAGAAACTCTACAGTCTAGGTATCCTATCTAATAAAAAAGTAATATACAAATTAGTTGTCACTCCATGACAAAGATGGCTGCACCCATAGCCACAAGATGGTGGCACCCAGTCCACCTCAGCTCTGCAACTGAAGTAACCAGGACTCTTAGCCAGGCAGGTGGTGGGGGAGGCGGGTGGAGGATGAAGGACAGAGCCAGCAATTGCAGGGACCTGGGAAGGGCCAGAGCCGGCAATCACAGAGGTTTGGGGGTCTTTCTGCCCAGGTCTGCAGCCTCGGGCAGAGAACTCTGGCCTGGGAAGGGGTGGAGCCGGCGATTGCAGAAACCTGGGGAGGGGGCAGAGCCAGCGATTGCAGGGGTTTAGGGATCTTCTGCCCAGGCCTGCAGCCTCAGGCAGAGACTGTAGGCCTGGACAGGGGCAGAGGCAGCAATCGCAGGGACCTGGTAAGGGGTGGAGCCAGTGATCACAAGGGTTTGGGGGTCTTCTGCCCAGGCCTGCATCCTAGGCCAGAGGTAGGGGTGGAGATGAAATTGGAGGGGCAGGGGTGGAGCCGGTGATGTGAGTGAACTACAGAGGAAACAACTTTTCTTTACGCTCATTGGCTAAGCTCCCTGTATGCCACTGGTAATAGTCTTAGTAACTTGGGTAATAAGAATCCAAAAAGGCGATCTAGGGTTTTCCTACCACACTCCTGGAGAAAAAAATGAAGGTCCACTGCTGGAGGGCTAAGAAATGTTGTATCCTGCCCTAGCTTGTTTGGCTCAGTGCATAATGCCTCAGCTTGATGACTGCAGGGTGTGGGTTCAATTCTGACCAAGGGCATGTGCCTAGGTTGCAGGCTCCTCCCTGGCTGGGGCCCAGGTCAGGGCTCATGCAAGAGGCAACCAATCGAAATATTCTTCTCACTTTGATATTTCTCTCTCTTTCCCTTCTATTCCACATTCTTCATGGGGAGCGGGCCTAAGCCTTCAGTAGGAAATCCCCTGAGGGCTCCCAATATGTGAGAAGGGGAGGACTGGGCTGAGGACCTCCCTCCCCTCCAGTGCATGATTTTTGTGCACTGGGCTCCTAGTTTAAAATGAACATTAATGAATATATAAATAAGTGAAATAGTTAAGGATGTGAGAACAAGTGGAGGAATAAGGAACATGGGAAGTAATGGACAAAAATGCAAAAATTAAAAAGAAGGGAAGAAAAATTCCAAAAAATATAACACTGGAAATTAGAACACTTACAAATTTAATGTTTAAAAGGTAAGTGTGATGATTAAAGGTAGGGGTTGGACACTATGTTTCTGTGCAATCTGTTGAATATTACTTTAAATTTTAATTGCAAGATAGGTTTAGGAAAAATTGGACAGATTTATTTACCACAGGACTTCTCAGAGCCTTTAACATTCTAATGCACCTTTGCAGATTCTTGTTAAAAACAACACTATGTAGTTTTTCCCATTTTTCTTGACTGTAATTTCTTACTAGTAATTCCAGAAATTCAGCTTTTTAGAAACAAAATGGAAAATATGTTAACAGAGATGTACCCAAAATGGAAGGAAGATGGAGAGGGGTGGAGAAACCTTACTTGTTTTCCTGAATTTGACATTGATCCTTCTTGAACAAGTGCTTTTCTTTCTCAATCATATCTCTTCCTAACCTGTATTCAGTCTGCCAAAATTTATTTTATTTTTTGAGCTATAAATCCTACGAGTCCATATATGTACTATGTTGTAGGTATATATGTATACATATATGTGTATACATGCACACATTCATGCCATATCTCTCTCTCTCTAATCTTTATATATTATCTATCTATCTATCTATCTATCTATCTATCTATCTATCTATTATCTATCTATCTATCTATCTATCTATCTATCTATCTATCTATCATCTATCATCTACTTACCTACCTATCTTTGGTTTTCCTTATATCAGTTTTCTAGGTTCAAAGGTAAATAGCACAAACTTACCAAAAAATATGCAACATTTTGATAGAGTATTATATAACACAAAAAGTAATAATGCAAATCTCCTATGATTTAAAGTAAAAATTAAAAAATTATAATAATGGGGGAAAATGGCTTGATGTGAGAAACATTCCCCCAGTCTTCAAAGTTATTATAGTACAAAAACTCTTAAGGGATCAATAACCACGGTATTTATACATGCCGTATGGAAATATTTCTTCTTCCTCAGTGCGCCTGCATTACTATTTAAATGGAAAATAAATGTTATGTTAGCAATATTTTTATATAGCCTAACATTTTTAAAAAATTTTTTTCTCCACTGCATCTGGATGGTAAATAAAATATAAAATTCAGCTAGAGAAGTAGCTATTTATATAATCTTAACAGTAATATGATTTAAAATGAAACTTAAAATTATATTTCGAAAGAAATAAGATTTATCTTTTATAAAAATAATAAGTTCAATTATTAAATAAAAGAAGATGTTATAGACTGTTATTCTATAACTTTAAGCCAACACTGGATATGACAATGAACCTTATGACCTAAAGCACTAATTCAAATAGGAAAATTTAGTGACTTTGAAATTTCTATAGCTATTGTTTCTAGATATCTATTCAAGGAGTTTAATAATGCACCAATTCCTTTTCATTATTTTTATTACTACTAATAAATAAAAGTGTAGGTGAAAATCATCTTAACATTGTTAACTTTATATATAAAGCACTTCATATTATAAAGCATACTTCTTAATCATAAGAAAATTGGAAAACAAAATCTATAGAAAGAACATTAGAAGTATACATATCCAATCATCAGTGTTAACAACCATTCTTACCATTTACCATATTTTTGTACATATGGATCTTATATGCTCTTCTCTATTTATGTTGCATTATAGATACAGTTTTACTTTTCAATATAGCATCACACACTATATATATTTCAAGTATATACATCATTATCATCTTTCCCCATCTGCACTCTAGGGAGATTCTCATGTTTATTCAGATGCCAAGTTCTATAGTTTACTATGTGGTATCTACAACTTGCTTCCTTTTCTGAGCTGTAGAAGCTTTTTTGAATTATCTGTTACTATAATTTCTCATAGATTTTATTGCATATTGCACTGCATGCTCACAACAAACTCTTCTCCCTCCTCCACAGGGCCCTGAGTAGAACTGATTTCTCTGGAACTCCTAAAGTATGAACATCTATATATATATATATATATATATATATATATATATATATATATATATATATATATATCTGTATGAAGAGTAGGAGGAGCATTCATGTATATGTATATATTGTGTATTGTTTTATTATTGCTGATGATTGGTGGTTGTTTTCCCCTGAATAAATGTAGATTATATTGGAAAAATGCAAAGAGAAATACATATATCTGATTTTAGTTTGGAGAAGTATTCACTGTTGCTAGATGTAACCTTGAATTTTCCCCCAGGAAATTCCCATATATATTAAGATGGTAAGACACTCATATCATGGAGAGAAATCAGGTTCTCATTGTTTATCTGAAACACAGAGCTATACCATAGTGTAGGTGCAAAGCAATACTTTGATAAGAAACATCAATATTAATAAAAAAGTAATATGCTAATTAGGGAAGACATCTTCCAGACGTCCTTCCAGATGGCAGCTGCCACTGCGAGGGCCAGCCTGAGGCTCAGGCAAGCTGTGGATGGCGGTTGCCGTTGCAAGGGCCAGAGACTCAGGCAACAAGGGCTGGTCCGAGGCTCAGGAAAGCCATACTGGCTACAAGAGCCGAGGCTCAGATAGCCATGGTGGCTGGCAGTGGCAGTAATAGAGGCGCAATGGGGCATCACCTTCCCCTGATAGACTGGTTGCCTCTTGCAGAGGGAGGCCAGACTATGCAGGCCTAAGCCATCAGTATGACATCCCTTAAGGGCTCCTGGATTGTAAGAGGGGGCAGGCTGGGCTGAGGAACCCCTCCAGTGCACACATTTTCATGAACCGGGATTCTAGTGTATATATATAAAAGCCTAAGCAATCGTTACCACTGAATGACTGGAACGACCAGAGGACCCATTGCTATGATGTGCACTGACCACCAGGGGGCAAGTGCTCAATGCAGGAGCTGCCCCTTGGTGATTAGTGCAGTCCCACAGCCAACAACCTGTGGTGGTTCCCCCTCTCTGGCCAGCCAACTTCCCACAGTCCCTCCCCCCAGCTAGCCTATCCCCATTGGCCCCTGATGTTAAACCATTCATAGACAACCTGCTTCTGGGTTGGGGTTTCATATGTAGCAGAGCAGCAACCCCACTGCATTCTATTGAAAGTCAGCCCTCCACACAGGGTTTGTCTCACTCCTGTCCTCTCCCTTCCCTGTGTGCTGCCTGCCTGCCGTAGTGGTGGTGTGGTGGCAATGGGGGGAGACGGAGAACCATGTGATGGCAGGGCACTGACGATGGTTGTGGCGGTGTCTGCTCCTTCTGCACCTGGCCTGGTGACCATTGCTTCCTCTCCTGACCCTGCCAGGGCCTTTGGGCCCCTGGCTGGGATGGGGAACTGAGGGTGGTTGGCAGCAGATGCAGCCCCTTTCCCAAGGGTGCCAAGGGCCAGCTCCCTCCTCCGGGCCAGCCTTCTGTGGTCCCTCTTCCAGCAAGCAAGCCTGATCAGCCTGGCCCCAATTGGCCTGGTCCTGATTGGCCCTGATCACCGACCAGGCCTAGGTAACCCAGCTGTGCACGAATTTGTGCACTGAGCCTCTAGTAACATCATAAGAATGCAGAGCTCCTGCTCAGAGTGAATTATCATTAGGAAAATCCCCAAAGAGGCTTTCAGATATGTTGCCTCATTCATCTTCAGTTTGACCCATTGGAAAAGGGAAAACTTATTGAGACCTTAGAAAATAAAGTAATTTCTTTTTTGGAAGATAAAAAAAAACAGCTCTTTGGAGAACTCTCAGTGAAATGTTAGGTTTTCCTTAACTCACTTATATCCTTTTTCCATTGAATAGATCACATTTCACAGAGTTCTTGGAAATTTTTTTTGTAATATTTTGATTTGAGAGAGAGAGAGAGGGAGAGAGAGAGAAACAGAGAGGGAGAGAGACACACAGAGAGGAATATCAACCTATTGTTTCACTTACTTACACATTCACTGGTTGACTCTTGTATGTGCCCTGACTGTGAATCAAACCCTTGGTGTATTGGGTCGATGCTCTAACCAACTGAGCTACTCGGCCAGGGCTGAGATCTTGAAATTCTTTAAATGATTTTGGGATTTACACCTGGGTCCCAACGTATTAAATAGTCCTGCCAATTGCCAACACATAGTTGTCTCTAATTTCTGCCCAATGAGTGTTAGTAAGTTTTGGAACTACCATTCTTTTTGGAGGGTACAAATGAAATATACTTACCTTTATCCCCAGAACCTCACCAACTAGGATTTCCAATATTATGCCAAAACCAGCTGCTGGTTGTTTTTAAAAAATGATTGAGGCAAATTTCCCAAACAACTGACACTGGTCAACTTATTATTGATCATAGCTTGAAATTTCCTAAAAACCATTGTGTAAGCATAAAATGCAGATTTTTATGTTAGCCATGATATTAAGTAAAAGATACAATTCACATTTATAAAGTATATCAATAAATAAATATTAAATTTATTCAAGTCATTTATTTCTAAGCTCTCAAATATTAATATTTGAGTTAAATATCACCAAAAAGTGTTTCAATTAAATTCTTTTTTAAAAAAATATTTTATTGATTTTTTTTACAGAGAGGAAGGGAGAGGGATGAGAGAAACATCGAAGAGAGAGAAATATCGATCAGCTGCCTCCTGCACACCCCCTTCTGGGGATGTGCCCACAACCAAGGTACATGCCCTTGACTGGAATCAAACCTGGGACCCTTGAGCCCACAGGCTGACACTCTATCCACTGAGCCAAACTGGTTAGAGTTCAATTAATTTCTTATGTTATTAAAATTTTAAATAAAAGTAGAAGAGATAAGAATATAAAAAGTTTTAGTTACTGAGTTTAAACTTAATAAGGACAGGTAGCTTTTACTTAAGCTGTTCAATTATGCAGTGTCCCTCTCTTAGCCATTGAATTATTAAACATCCTTCTGACTTCCTAAGTCATCGTCTTCAAAGGGCAACTTGTTTTTCTGCCCCCTTCTCTAATCCTTACATTATCTATAAGTGAACCTAAAACTCAACTTTTTTAGGTCAGTCCTATCAGTGATTTTTTTTCAAATATTTATAAATATATGAGCATCTAAGTCTAATAAATAGAGCATCGAGAGTCCTTAACTCCAAAACACAACTGGATACAGACAGGTAAAGAAAAGGAAGTGGTCTTCCTTTGATTCTCAGCTAATGAGTGAACTGCATCAGAGACTCCTCTGCTTGCATGGGCTATGGCAACAGTCAGTAGGACCCAAAGTGCAAATGGAGTTTGACCCGCATTTCTGTCAGGCCATATTTTGGGGGCCTTCCATCTGATGGTTGCCAAGCCAAGTTCTCAGGACATAAAACAAGGCCAGCAATAAAGGAAATAGTGTCCCCAGGAGAGAAATGATTGATACCAATAAATACCAGAAAGCAAATTCACAAGTTACAATGTGAAGGTCTAGTTCTTATAATTTTTATTTTTTTGGTTGCCACTCTAAATTAGGGTAGGAAGGGGCAGTGTGGAATTTTACCTTCTTCTTTAGGCATCACAGAAGATGAAGATCCAGGAAAACTATCTTCAATCGGGAATCTCACCCTTTGCTGGCGCTGCCAGGATCTGGTCTGCAGGCCTTGGTGTTACTCAAGTGTTCCAGCAGGTCTGTTCCTGGTGCCAAAAAACTGTAGAGGAGAAAAATAAATCCCTCCACCCTTTATATTGAGTGCTTGGCTAAAACTCATTTTTCTTAGGGTATCTTATAAATGGATGAGCTTATCTAGGTTAAAAGTTCTTAGTTGTGGCCACTGTAATTCACGATTATCTTTGGTGAAGTTTGTCCATCCTTAAAACCAAATTTTACTCACCTGAGGCTTCACAATGGGCCCAGCCCAGTTTAAGCCACACTCAGTCTAATTTCTAAGTTAGACCCAGTCTGACTCCAGAGGTCTGGGGACCAAGTCTGAGAAAAGAAATTCTTAAAGTCTGAAAGCTCAGGACTTGAAAGCTGGAGAGCAACCAGAAACTTACCCAACACTGCCAGAAAGCATGGGATGAAGGGGGTCAACAGGTACCTGTCTGGTTGCTCCTAGCTTCTGGGGACAAGGGTGGGGTGCTGGGGGAAGAGGAGAGGAGAGAGCAGGGAGGGGAAGGATCTCTTCGGTTATGACTTCCACACTAAGAAAAGTTAGAATGTAGGAGACAGCAAGATGGCGGCATAAGGTAAACACTGTAAATGCAGCCATGAACAACTATCTCAGAAAAACCATGAAAAGAACACACGGACACCACTCGCACCCACAGGAAGGCTGGCTGAGTGAAAATCCTAAAACTAGAAAAGAGTCTGAGACTCAGAGGAGTGGCGGAAGCAAAGTACAAAGGTATGGAGGCGTGCGCACGGGCTCGGGGAGAGGGCTGGCACCGGAGGACACGGTTCTTTTCCAAAACGGAGAGAGCCACAAGTTCCCAGCGGCTCTGAACTCCAGTTCCAGGCGAGTTTCTGAGGACCCAGACACCCGGAGAAGGGGGACTGACTGGCACCGGGAGGAAATCCAAAGCGGGTTTCTCTCAGCATTGCTTGCAGCAATTACCGTGGGACACAGAGACCTGGTGTCTCTCAGCGCAGGGCTGAGAAGCGCCATAGCTATTTGCTCTGCCCTGCCCTGCAAACTCCCCGAGGCCCCGCCCCTTCCAAGCTGCATCAGAGGCTTTTGCATATAAAAGACTGAGTAGCCTAAGGCAAAGGCTTAATCAACACCTCCTTACAGATACAGGAGCCAGCCTCACCCAGTGGCCAGAGTGGGACTAACCTAAACAAAACAGATCCACAAGGAACACACTTGGGGCAGATGCAGTGAGAATGAAACAACTCTTGCCCCATAAGGGTGTCTCCAGCACAGAAGTTCTCCCACTGTAGACACAGCTGACTCTCATAAACAAGTGGCTTAGAGGTTAATTCCTCGCAGTGATCGCCTAACTCAGAAAGGGAAGCAGCCAAAATGCAGAGACAAAGAAACAGGTCACAAATGACAGAAATGGAGGAAAGAAAACGACAGAATATAGAGTTCAAAACCACGGTTATCGGGTTTTTCAAGAAATTTCTAGAGGCTGCCGATAAATTTAGTGAGATCCTCAATGAATCTAATGAGACCCTCAAGGATATGATAAAGAACCAACTAGAAATTAAGCATACACTGACTGAAATAAAGAATATTATACAGACATACAACAGTAGACCAGAGGATCACAAGAAGCAAGTCAAAGATATGAAATATGAAGAAGCTAAACCCACCCAGCGGGAAAAGCAAAGAAGAAAAAATAAAAAGGATCAAAAAGTATGAAGATAGTGTAAGGAGTCTCTGGGACAACTTCAAGTGCACCAACATCAGAATTATAGGGGTGCCAGAAGAAGAGAAAGAGCAAGATATTGAAAACCTTTTTGAAGAAATAATGACAGAAAACTTCCCCCACCTGGTGAAAGAAATAGACTTCCAAGTCCAGGAAGCACAGAGAACACCAAACAAAAGGAACCGAAGAAGGACCACACCAAGACATATCATAATTAAAATGCCAAGAGCAAAAGACAAGGAGAGAATCTTAAAAGCTGCAAGAGAAAAGAAGTTAGTTACCTACAAGGGGGCACCCATACGACTGTCAGCTGATTTCTCAACAGAAACTTTGCAGGCCAGAAGGGAGTGGCAAGAAATATTCAAAGCGATGAATAGCAAGAACCTACAGCCAAAATTACTTTACCCAGCAAAGTTATCGTTCAGAATTGAGGGTCGGATAAAGAGCTTCACAGACAAGAAAAAGCTAAAAGAGTTCATCACCACCCAACCAGTATTATATGAAATGCTGAAAGGTATCCTTTGAGAATGAGGAAGAAGAAAAAGGGCAGTAAAAATTATGAACAACAAATATATATCAACAAGTGAATCTAAGAATCGAGTGAATAAAAAATCTGATGAACAGAATAAACTGGTGAATAGAATAGAATCAGAGGCATAGAATGAAGTGGACGGACAATTTTGGGGGGTTAAGGGTGTTGTGGGTGCGTGAAGAGATTGGACAATAATTGTACACCTATGGATGAGGACAGTGAGGGGGGCAAGGACAGAAGTTGGGGTGGGAAATGGGAGGAGAGGAGCTATGGGGGAAAAAAGAGGAACAACTGTAATAATCTGAACAATAAAGATAAAAAAAAAGAAAAATTAGAATGTAAATATGGGGCATATTAAAATTTTTTTAATTGTTTATTTGAACGAAAATCAATTTGAATTGGGCACATTCAATCTAGGCAATAGAAAGGATCTTTAAAGAGGTGTTTAAAAGGAAAGACAAGCAGAAGGGAGCAGAAACAAGGACGGTGTACACACTAGACCAGAAGCAGGTTGGTCATTTTAAAGTTACTTTCCTTTATGAAATGGCAGAGGCCTATCAGGCAGATTACTTAACTGAGGCTTAGCAGATGATTTCTGATTGACTGGATTAAGAGTCCATTTCTGAGAGCTGAAACTATAATAAGTCTCAGTTTTCTGATGCGGGGCTTAGCATAAGCCACTCCATTTTGAGTCTGTTGTCTAGTGTTTAAAACTTTTTGACTTATGTAAAATGTCATGCTTAAAAGAGCTATCTCATTACAATTGTATTAACATACTAGGGGCCCGGTGCACAAAAATTTGTGCACTCAGGGGGTGGGGATCCCTCAGCCCGGCCTGTGCCCTCTTGCAGTCTGGGACACCTCGGGGGAGATGTCCACCCGCTGGCACGCCTGGCCAGCCTGGGTGAGGGGCTGAGGGCCATTTTCAGGCTGCCCACAGCCCCTTCAGGGTTCGTGCACTGGGGGGTGGGAGGGCTGGTGAGTGCAGGGCCCACGATAGCACATGCCTGGTGGGCCCCCACCACTGAGGGGACACACCTGGCGCAGAGCTGGGTGGCGAGCCAGGAGTGGACGCTGGTGTAGGATCCCTCGGTGGGGTCCTACTGCTGAGCAAACACATTCGGGGTGGAGCCGGGCAGCGGACTTGCTTCGGATTCTCCGCACTGTGCAGCAGACACTCCCGCACACCCTGTGGTGGCCCCTGGGAGGCAGATGAAGGTAGTGGACCCTGGACGGGTGCTCCCGCACGCCCCCGAGGAGGCCCCTGGGGCAGAGCCAGGCAGCGGACCCTGGACAGGCATTCCTGGATGCCCCGAGGAGGCCCCCGGGGGGCAGAGCCAGGCAGTGGACCCAGGAAGGCTGCTCCTGCAAGCCCCACGGAGGATCTGCTCTCCCACACACTTGGTGGAGCCCCCCGGGGGGTGGAGCCAGGCAGTGGACCTGGGACGGGCGCTCCTGGATGCCCCAAAGAGGCCTCAGGCAGGACCCCCCTCCCCCCCACTGAGCTGACACACCTGGCACAACTATGCCGGCCGCGGAGGCTCCCAGTGTAGAGCTGCCCTGCCAGCCTCCATCTTGGCTGAGTTAATTTGCATACAGCCACTCTAATTGGCTGGTGGGCATGGCTGTGAGCAGAGGCTCAGCCAGCCTAGGCAGGCAGTTGCAACAGAAGCCTCTGGTTTGCTCTAGCTCCATGGCTGCCGGCCTCCATCTTGGCTGGGCTAATTTGCATACAGCCACTCTGATTGGCTGGTGGGCATGGCTTGGCTGGTGGGCATGGCTTAGGTGTCTCGGGTAATGGTCAATCTGCATATTACTCTTTTATTATATTAGATTATATTAATTTCTGAGTCCCTATGCTATTTTGAGATTTACACCAGAATCACATTCCATGTTTTCCCCATTCCCTCACTGGAGATTATAAACAGTCTGGGAGGGTCTCGGATTACCACGCCATCAAATTGCTCTAGCTATCCTTATTCCTTCACAAGCACATTAAAGAGGCAGGAAGGGTACACAACGAACAGCGAATAGTACAACTGTCCCTTCATAGCCCAGGAGACTGGTTTTAGGACCCCGAGGTTACCAAAATCCACAGATGCTTAAGTCCTTGATATAAATGGTGAAGTACTGGAATGTAACCTGTACATATGCTCCTGCATACTTTACATCAGCTCTAGATTACTTATGATACCTAATGCAACAAAAATGCTATGTAAATAGTTGTTATGCTGCATTGTTTAGGACTCAGCTTTCTGGAATGTTTTTTTCTGGAATATTTTTTACCTGCAGTTGGTTGAATTCACAGTTGTAGAGTTCATGGATACAGAGGTTTGAGAGTAGTTACAATTATAGAGGAGGTGCACAGGTGGAAGGTGGGATTGGAGGAGGTAGTGCTGTTGTAATAACCTGGTTATCATTTAACAGGAAAGAAGGAAATAGAAAACTAAATATAGGCATGCTATTTACAGAGCTTTGCCAAAAGCTGCTTTTAACATTCTGCAAGTCTGTTTTCTGCTGATTGATGCGGGAAGGGACTGGACAAAGACAGCTTTAGACGCATGCCCTGTAAGGTCTGAGTGCCATGGAAAGGTGCCTGTCTGTCTGTCAGTCATATCTGGGAACAAATGGGTGGCCAGGATGGGCATGGCCACTGCAAATGTGCGAAGCCTAAATATTTAAACTTCTAAACAAAAGAAGTTCCTGCCTTCTCTTCTCTCTCTCTCTCATGTGCTGGGGTCCTGGCTCTCCTTGTCAGGGAATGTGCTCCCCAGTACCCACATGGCACATGGCCACGTTGGACTCCACACATGGACTAATAGACTTTAATTAGTTTGGATGCTGAACCACACCTGGCTGCAACATGGGATGGAAGCTTTGGACAGTGACCCTGCTTTGGATCTGCTGAACTCCCAGATGTCCTTCTTTTAGGACTGGCTTACGGGGTGGGGGACTTTGGATCTTCATGTAAATAAAGCTTTCTACCACATCCCATCCTCCTATACAAACTTTAGAAAATTCATTTTCTGAAGCTATTGCAAGAACCCCAAAGGGAAGGAACATCTTTTTTTCTTCTACATTTGTATGTATAAGTGGTGGATTTATGCTTCATTTTATTACTATTTTTGTGTTCCTGGTATTTTTCAGGTAAAAAAAAAACAAATAAAAAAATAGCACTAATTACTTACAAGTTTTAGTACAGTGTCTGCCTTATTGTAAACTTAACCTAATATGTGAGGTTATTCTATTGTTCACATGGTTATTGTAGAAACTATATTTCCTACACTGTCTTTAATTTTATAATTAAATATTTATTGTTAAGGTTATTGCAGATGTTCCTTTTTTTAATCCCCATAGCTCCACTCCACCTTGTTCCCCCCTCCACCCTGTGACCTTACCCCCACCACTGTCTTCATTCGTAGATATAAGATTTTTGTCCAGTCTCTTCCCATACCCATCATAACCCCTTCCCTCTGAGAATTGTCAGTCTATTCTATTTCTATGCTCTTACTTCTATTCTATTCACCAGTTTATTCTGTTCATCAGATATTTCTATTGACTTAATTGTTATATTTGCTTGTTGATAGATATATATCTGTTGTCACTTTGTTGTTCATAGTTTTTATTTTTACCTTTTTCTTCTTCCTCTTCTTAAAGAATGCCCTTCAGCATTTCAAGTAATCCTGGTTTGGTAGTGATGTACTCCTTTAGCTTTTTCTTGTCTGTGAAGCTCTTTATCTGACCATCAATTTTACATGATAGCTTTGCTGGGTAGAGTAATCTTGGCTGTAGGTTCTTGCTATTCATCACTTGGAATATTTCTTGCCACTCCCTTCTGGCCTGCATGGTTTCTGTTGAGAAATCAACTGACAGTTGTATGGGTACTCCCTTGTAGGTAACTAACTATTTTTCTCTTGCTGCTTTTAATATTCTCTCTTTGTCTTTTGCCCTTGGCATTTTAATTATGATGTGTCTTGCTATGGTCCTCCTTAGATTACTTTTGTTTGGGGTCCTCTGCGCTTCCTGGACTTGTAAGTCTATTTCTTTCACCAGGTAGGGGAAGTTTTCTGTCATTATTCTTCAGATAGGTTTTAAATCTCTTGCTCTCTCCCTTCTTCTGGTACCCCTATACTTCTGATGTTGATACACTTAAAGTTGTCCCAGCGGCTCCTTACACTATCTTCGCACTTCTGGATTCTTTTTTCTTTTCTTTTTTTCCAGTTGGGTGCTTTTTGCTTTTTCATATTTCAAATCTTTGCCTTGATTCTTGCAAACCTCTAATCTGCTGTTGGATCTCTGTATAATATTCTTTATTTCAGTCAATGTATGCTTAGATTCATTGAGGGTCTCACTAAGTTTATTGGCGGATTCTAGAAAATTCTTGAAAAACCTTAAAACTGTAGTTCTGAACTCTATATCCAGTAGTTTGTTTTCCTCCATTTCTGTCATTTGTGACCTGTTTCTTTGTCTCCACATTTTGGCTGCTTCCCTGTGTTGATAGAGTGGTTTTCTGTGCTAGGTGTCCCATAGGGCCCAGTGATTCAGCCTCCCCAATCACCTGGGGTGGACACTTTTGTTGTACGCCTTTGAAGGCTGGGTGTACAGTCTTGTTGTAGCTATCAATAGGAGGTATCACAGGGAGGAAATGACCTCCAGGCCTTTCTCCTCCTTGTTTGGGGTTTGGAACTTTTCAAGATCTCTGTCCCAGCTGCAGTCTGTTAGGTTATGCTGCAGGCAGACAGGCACACAGCTTGGGTGGGGTTGTAAATTGGGTGGGGCAGGGTCTCAGAATCACCGGGGCAGAACAACCCACGATGGCTGCCCTTCCGCCGGCTCCACAACTTCTCCTGGTTTTGGCGTCTCCACACCCTGGCGTCTGCATGCCCTTGAGTCCCCAAGTCTCTGTGTCAGCAATCGCTGAGAACAGCTCTGCTAGAACACCACTCATCTTCTGCCCTGTTGCCTGACAGCCCACCTCACATTCAGTGGTACCCTGGAGTTTATAATCTCCTTCCAAGCCGCGGACCCAGGTGCTGTCACCGCCACCATTTCACCTGAGCTGCCTCCATTTCGTACCTCTCAGTTTTGGTGCCGGGAACTTCTACTCAGTCTCAATGCACTTCTTCTCTTGCTTTCTAGTTGTAAAGCTTCCCCTCCCTTGGTTCTGGAGGCTGGCCGTTTATCTTTATAGTTGTATTTTTTAAATGTAGTTATGGGAGGCTGTGCATTTAGGTATATACCTCATGCCACCATCTTGGTTCTCCCCTACACTGTCTTTCCTTGTGTTCTATCAGATCAGAATTGGCTAAAAGTGAAATTGCATGATATTTGAGAGGCAAAAGTGAAACTGCCGCTATGCTCTGGAGGTCATTGTGGGTTACAGATTATATTGACTCTATTGTGTGGATTCATTTTGCCCTTGCTCTTGCCCACACCATATGTAGAATCTCTCCAATGGTCCCCTTCTTTGCCCACAATAGCTGGCCCATCACAATAGGATTGTTTGTGAACTCACAAAGGTGGTAATCACTGAAAGTCAAGGTCTTTTGAAAGGCTTGTCCTAGCTCCCCTTTTCGGTACTTTTCTAGGAGCCAGATGTTTCAGGCTCCCACATTTCTCTCTAATCTCTAGCTCATTCAACTGTGTCAGGACTTGTCAGTGAACATACCTTGATTATTTGTCTTTTCAGACTTTAACTTCCATAGTCTCTCACACAGTTATGTAAACTATAATTTTTTTCAAAAATTTTATAATTCCATAATGTTTATTGTGGACCCCTGTATCTGCTTAAACCGTAACTGATATCATTATTGGTATCAGAAATAGTTTCATGGTTATACAACTTTAAGATTGAGAGTCTGAAATTGCTTCTCTGGAATAATCATATTAAAAGCATTAATGAACCCTTTACCAATGGTAAAGGATCATTGGTGTTCCATGGCATATGGTAACAGAATAGTTACTTAAATTATCACCTGTGAGCACCTATAACCTGCTGACTATAGAAGTTTTGTCTTCGTGTGGCCAAGCAGTTAACACAATAGGACATTTTAGTGTAAATGAGGAATGTAATTGGGTTAGTTGATTTCTTCTAAGCATGCTGAAAAACTCACAAAAAATAAAAGGTGCCTTCAGAGCTGTAAATTTCAATTTCAGGAGAATATAGAACCAGACAATATCTATGTTTCCCTAAAAGAATCCCTTATCTCCTATAGCTGTGGTGATGGTATTTTTAAAAAGAAAATCCAAATCTAATTATGTGTGTGGTTGAATTACACAAATTCAATGTACAGTCTCATAGAGTATCTTTTATTATATTTATAGAAGTGGTTGAGAAAAAGTGGAACACTGAAAATTAAGTTCAGGATCTATGGCAGAATCCAATGAAATAGGTTACCGTGAACCCATAAAGAATGGTGAACTTTCTTCTCTAATAAAAGTACCTCTTCCTCCTTGGTCTGTGGAGTTTAATCTCTCTCTCCTTTAAAACCTAAGAGTCTTCCTGGTTATAGTTGCCTTGTAGGAGATTGCTGATCCTTTCAAGGATCTATACCTACCACATATCACTGCTTCTAAACCTCTGACCAAACACAAGTTCTGGCAGGCTCCTTGGGTCAGACACAAACTGCCAACAATGAGAAGGTATCATGAATGCCTAAAGACTTGCCAGTTTGCATGAACAAATGCCTGAGGAATATGTATGGGAATGGATCCCAAGGGAACGTGAGGATGGAAGGAATGTACTATTAAATTTGACATAAGTTGATATGTGTATTCTCAGCAGAGATTCTGGATTCACTGTGTTAGCTTGAGCATATGGGAATAGCTTGAAGAGTTTGTCTTGTTGACTATCTAATATCTGGACCCAAAATTGGACTATATTGAAATAAACTTAAAATATCAGCATTTCCTTAGAATTATGTGGAGAAAATTATCAAAAGGCTCAGAGAGATCAGAGCACTACATGGATTTATACAAGACCTGCTAAACAACTTCTTAACTATGTCCTTTGGGAAGGTCATGTAGACCTCTGTTCTCCTAGACTTTGAGAAATATATAGGTGAAAGGAGCACTGACATCTTTTATGAGCTTAGTAGTGGTGTTCTCTGTATGCATGGAATGACCATGGGAACTGCTGGCCTTGAACTGAGCTCTATGGATTAAATGGAGATGATGGTATCTTACTAGGTCAAGGATAAGGTAGTAGCACTTATTGGCCAAAAATGATAGAGAGATTACCATAAGATTACCATAAGATTACCATAAAATTACCATTAAGGTTACCATAATGGGTCAAAGTGGTATGTTTTTCCCTACTGAGGTCTTTGGCACTGGCTAAAAGACACACTAGGCAACTGGTACACTCCCTAAATTGGTTCTCTGCTCTGTAGAATATGAATGTTCTTAATGGTGCAGTAAAATGAGGTATGCCTGTAATAAAGGATTTAATTGCCAGTTTCCTAAAATCATTGCAATTTTGCTTACAACTTCGTAGCACAAAGCAAAAGATTCTTCCTGTTTTGAAAAGAAATCAAAGCATTCACATCAGGTATTCAAAACTTGAGAACCTGCAGTGAGAGAATCACATAAATTGTAATAAGAAAATATTCTTTTGTCAAGTAAGATTTCACCCATATAATTGAATGACCATGGCAAGCTGTGATCAGTAATACCAAATTTACTGAAACCTGTTTCTTATCTATTGTTATCTTTCTGAAAAATGATTTATAATTCAGAATTTACTGACTTCAAAAGCCCATTTGACAGACTTGAAAAGCAAGAGATGGATTTACTAATGTTTTCAGGGAATTAAGGCTTGAATATAATCCTTACAGAATTTGGTATTAGAATGGACATCAATATGTACTTAGCAGACACTGGATATATAACTAATGTGGCTATTCTGTTATTATTCATTTAATGCATACTGCAAATTTAGAGTGAGAAAATCAAAGAAAAACTATTCACAGTATTTGAAACACACTGGCTCTGTAAACTATGTATCTTCAGTGCTAACATTAAAAAATGTCATTGGCATAAGAAAAACTTATATCACCACTTGAAAAAAATTAAATGACACCAACATAAATTATTTATAATGGTTCTATAAATAAAGAAATCTATGGAAATATAATCATTAAATATATAATATTACAATAAAATATATTTAAGGCATATGAAGATTTCAGTCACTAAGGTATTAGTTTCACATGGAGTCATAATTCATGTTCTGTCTCTTCTGTGTACAGAGAAAAGTACACAAACAAGAGATGTTTTCATTCACAGCTCCTCTTCTGCCAAATTCCAAATGAAATGAAACCAAAGCAAGCACACTACAAAATTTGATTCAAAAGAAACTTCAGACACTGAAACCATTAAACACTCATTTCCTAAATAAAAAAAAATGAGTTGTCTGCAAGCTGTCTTGACATAGTCTGCAAAGTCTCACTGCATAAAACAGCAGTTCAGCAGATTGTCAGAGAGCTCCTGAGATAAACAAAAACCAAATCAAACTTTCCCCTTCCTGTCTTTCCATTTTAGCTTCATCTTGACAGAAGGAAACTGCTTCCCTGCTCCAAGAGAGCTCCCGAAATATGGCCGTGGCCTTTTGATTTGGAGCAGGTTTTTAAAAACTGGCAAGCAGTGCACTGACTGTCTGCAGCAGATGCATGATTAATAATTCATTTAGGAATTTAAAAATCAATTACTTTGATTAGATAGATCAACTCCTGGAAATTTTAGAACTTAAATTTCAGAAAACATTTTAGAACAATTGTGGTAATTAAGAGCAAAGAATAAGGAATCAGACAATTGGGTTTGAATTCTATTTATGCATATACTATCTTCAACTTTGAATGATATACTTGAACTGTCTGGGCCTCAGTTTCCTTATTTTTAATGGGAATAAGAGAAGTACTTACCTCACAAAGCTGTATTATTAAGAGTTAAATTTATATAATATATACTTTAGAACAGCAGTTCATGCCATGTAGCAGATTTTATGTGCTAGTTCTAACATAGTAGTTATTAATATAGTTTTGCTTACTTTCCAATTCCTAAGTATTTTCTGTAACTCCTTTTTGTATAAATCTCTTTCTGGATTTCTGGACCTCTGATACGCAACTGTGTATTTCCAGAGAGATGGGATGGGATAGAGAGTGAGTAACAGTGGGTTCCCCTAGCTTTTAAAGAGCATTAAAAAAGAAAAAAAAAAGTTCTCTTTTTGTTTCTTAAGACTGCTCGTACACAAAACTGTGATAATAGCTGATTGTTTTGAATTTTCTTTCTTTTAATTAAAAATATATATTTTATTGCTTTCAGAGAGAAAGGGAGAGGGAGAGAGAGAAACATCAATGATGAGAGAGAATCACTGATCAGCTGCCTTCTGCATACCCCAAACTGGGGATTAAGCCTGCAACCTGGGCATGTGCCCTGACTAGGAATGGAACCGTGACCTCCTGGTTCATAGGTCAACATTCAACCACTGAGCCACACTGGCTAGACTGTTTTAGATTTTCTTATGTTGGTTGCTGCTCCTTGCCACACCCTTGCAAATAGGGTTTGAGAAATAACTCCAGCCTTCACAGAGCCTGTTATGATGGGTTCAGCATCTTGACGAAATGGTCCATGTTCTGCACCTTTCCATTATTCTTTAATTTATGTCCTACCATTCCAATCCTAATGAAAAAAGCCCAGGTTTCCAATGTCCCAGAATCTTGCTGTCTGTCAGGTAATGCTGGGTTATAGTGTGCTCATCAAAAAAATGGCAAATGGAATATTACTAATGTGCTACTCTTTCTGAAAATTGCCTCAGTCTCTCCCCTTGCATTGGTTCTCTTACACATAAGAATCACATATTAGTAATTTTTAATATTCATTTCACATTAACTTTAAGGTCCAGTATGATTCACATGTACCAGATAACACCTCATCATATATCTTTTGAATAAATGTCTGAGTTTGGTTTAGATGTTGTTTGGAGTATTTTATCCATTTTTGAACCTGGAGGTTTAATGTCTGTGGAAGGAATGGGGGAGAGGCCTGACACATTCTTACATATTTTAAGGTAAAGTTTTTTAAATTGGATCAACATTTCCCAGTACCTGATTGGTGGTCATTGATGAAAAGAGGATACCTTTGCCAAGTTAAGTTGAGAAACACTACTCCACAGTATTCTTTGAGATTAATATACATTATCATATTAAAAGTTATGAACATTTTTATGGAGGAGAGGCATATTTTTTACTTTAATATAAATTTCCATTGTGCTTTGCATTAATATTCACTAACATATATGGAAAAATGTATCTTGGAATATCCTTTGGAAAAGACTCTTTTAGATGAGAAGTATTGGAATATACTCACATGACTTAAGTGATTATACTTACAGAAGAACTTGATATAAATAAGCAAAAAGACATGAAGGTAGAGTTATACTTACCCCATTAATTGTTTAAAAATATTTGCACTTAGATTTTTTCAAACTTTTCAACTTTTAATTGGAACATGTGACATTATAAGCAGGTAGACTCTGATATTTCAAAACTGATAAAATTAACAGACTGACAGAAGTCAGGAGAGAGAGGGAGAGATGAAAGAAGGTGAAGGGATTAGCCAAAGAACATGTATGTTGCCTTGCCAGATGGCAGAGTTGGTTGGAATGTCATCCCACACACCAAAAAGGGTTTCTGGTTTGATTCCTGTTCAGGGCATATATCTAGGTTGTGGTTCAATCCCTGGTTAGGCATGTGTATGGAAGGAAACTGATCAATGTTTCTCTCTCTAAAAATCAATTTAAAAAACCACACATAACCTTGCGTGAGGATTAAAAACCATACAACAAGAACAAAGAACATATATGCATAGCCCATGGACACAGACAATAGTGTGGTGATGGCCAGAGAGAAGGTGGCATTGGCTGAGTGGAGGTGGGTAAAGGGGGGAGAAATGAAGGACATCTGTAATAGTGTCAGCAATTTTTTAAAAATCCTGATAAATTAAGATCTACACAGTAAGAGAATGGCAAATGGCAAATGGCTCATGGCACAGCCTCTGTGTAGCTAACTGAGAAAATTAGGTTGTCTTATTTCATTGACTGTACAGTAGCTCACACTCTGCTGGGAAATGGCCTAAATTAAATGTAGATCACAGAAAGCTTTATGTGCTATTAGCAAAACTATAGTTATCAATCCTCTCTCTAATGAGAAGTCAGAATAATTGAAACTGAACAGGACTAATGTATCTCCAACTCTAAGTGCAATTGGTGAACATAGAAGCAGAAAGTCTATAATGACTATTATTTTTGTAGTTTGGTAACTATACCAAATGTGCGTTATCTTGGGGAAAAATGGGATTCTTTAGCTCCCCTTTAGAGGCTGGAAGAATTCTAACTTTTCTTTTTATTAATGCAGGACCATAATTACTCAGCATGCATCAAGTAAAGATAAACTTTCTCCTCATACCAATACCTACTGGGGAAATCCTCATGCTGCCTTTTATTCCTCTCCCAGAACACTTAAGGGCATCTCCTGTTTAAATGGAGTAATGTAATCACAGTGACCAAGCATGCTTTTACATTTCCCCAAGTAATCATTTGTCAGTGTTGCATGTCTCCTAATGTCAGAGTGCCAAGTGGAACTGTGCCTCTACTGTCTTCCTAACTTGTTAGCCTTGGTGCTGTCATCTCTCTCACTCTTAGTCTAAATGACTAATTTATATAGCAAATTATTCTGGTGTTGAGATTCATCCCAGATCTCCCAAGACTTGAAACCATATTTTTCTTTCTTACTCTTGAATATATTTTCATGACATAGGAGATATTAAAGAATAGAAATTTATTGATCGAGGAGCTTTCTATTCATCCTTACTAATATTCTTTTCTACTATAGTTGTTAAAATGAGTATTGGAATATGGAAAGCCTGAAGAAATTTATGATGAGAATAAAAAGAGAATGTAACAGATATGAGTAGTGTGTAGCAACAGGGAAGACAAGGATGAGTAGGAATTTCCTCAGTTATAAATGTGCTTTCAGAAACTTTTTCAGCATATGAAAAATTTCTGATTAAACTTGGTCATTTTAAAAAAAAGCAGTGATATTGGGAAAACTGAGAAGAAAATCCTTGTCTATAAATTGTGAAAAAACACTCAGATATTAAAATAGACATAAATGGCCTGGCCAGTGTTGCTCAGTGGTTGCACTTGGACATATGAACCAGAAGGTCACAGTTCTATTCCCAGTGAGGGCATATGCCCAGGTTGTAGGCTTGATCTCTAGGCTGTTGTAGGAGGCAGCTGATCAATGATTCTATCTCATCATTGATATTTCTACCTCTCCATGTCCCTTTCTCTCAGAAGTCAATCATAATAAAAAATAGACACATATGGATTCAAGAATTAAGTTAATGCAAATAAAAATGGAATAGATGGAGTGATAATGAGTACAAATAAGGAAAGTTGAAAATAAAGGCACTTTTTTTTCAACATAAAAATTGAGTAAAGGTATTTCAAGTTGATGGTCACAGAGTTTGAGAAGCCCTGTTTCAGCTGAAGTTTAAAAATACTTGATGCCCTAACCGGTTTGGCTCAGTGGATAGAGCATCAGCCTGCGGACTTAAAGGTTCCAGGCTCAATTCCAGTCAAGGGCATGTACCTTGGTTGCGGGCACATCCCCAGTAGGAGTTGTGCAAGAGGCAGCTGATCGATGTTTCTCTCTCATCAATGTTTCTAATTCTCTATCCCCCACCCTTCTTCTCTGTAAAAAAAAAAATCAACAAAATATATTTTTAAAAAATACTTGAGATGAAGATGTCCATGTGTAAGACATATAAGTGAAAGAATTAGTAACCAGGACTACAAATTCATATAAATTTGCTATTTCACCTTGAAATATCTAATTGACACCTAAATAAATCCCTTCTATGATAAAATAGGGTTAATAATAGAATACGATTCTATTCTCTTTACAAAGCACTTTTACTTTAAAAGTCCTTATGTAATATAATTTATTTTTTTAAGCTTTCAAACAATGCAGAGGAATATGAAGTGTTATGGAAGTGTGTAGACTTTGTCAAGTATGTGAGGGATAAACTGAAGGGCAGAGCTTCAAGAACAAGTGAAACAAGTCAAAACAAATTAGGATCATGATGAAAAGATATGTTCAGGGAAAAATGCTAATGGAACACTTAGAATTAAAGGCTGAGGAAATCAGTAAAAGCCAAGAAAATCAGTAACAGATGAGCTTTGGGCCAATGCATACCAGATGGGAACCATAAGGCATCTTATAGTTACAAATACTTTATTGAAGAAGAACTTATCTTTAGACTTCTGAATCAGTTATTTTCCTTATTATTATACCTGTCCTATTTAGTAGTTACAAGGAATAAGAAATGATGAATTCTAGCTATCTATAGGTAAAGACAGTTGTCTAAATAAAAATTTCTAAATATCTTTCCTAAAGCCACACATGTCAATGAAAAGAGAAAATAAAATTATCTATAATTGATACCAATGGCATAATTAGAACACCAAGAGTACTACAAATTCCAAATTATGTGTAGGTAGTTAAATAAACATACAGATTAAGCACATTTATTCTCAGGATGTATGGCTGTGTAGGGAGTCAGTCAGAGATTCAGCAGAAAACAGAAAAAGTGATAGGAACCAAATAGTGATAAACACTGATAAAATAACACACAGTAAGAGTCAACATGCTTAATAAAGAAATACTGAGACTTTGCTGGTCAGAGCTCTGATTACTGGAAGATAGAAGGGAAAAGGTATGAAGGTGCATGGAACCAGTGGTGAAAGTTCAGGAAAAGCACCTCTTTGAGGTAGCATGGGGAGACTTGGAGTCAGGAGCTTCCCTTGGAGTTCTATTGGTGAAAGAAAAGAAGGAAGCAGGCAGTGCAATTAAATATTCTGCATAAATAAGAAAGAAATTAAAATAGCAGAAAAAATACTAACCATTCTGTGAGTCAACAAAACTTGGGAAAGAAATGAAAGAAAGAGGTAAATATCTATATATACGAAAGCCTAAGCGCCTGGAACAACCTGAACGATTGGGATGACCAGAATGACTGGAACGACCTGTCACTGTGACATGCACTGACCACCAAAGGGCAGATGCTCAATGCAGGAGCTGAGCTGCACCCTGGTGGTCAGTGTGCTCCCAAATCCAACCTCCCCTGGCCGGCAAACCTCCTGTGGTCCTTCCCCCTGGCCAGCAAGCCCCTGGGCTTGGACGGGGAACCAGGGATGGGTGGTGGTGCATGTGGCCCCTTTCCTAGAGGGTCCAGCAGCCAATCTCCCATGCCCCACCCCTCTCCCCAGCTAGCAGGCCCTGATTAGCCTGCCACGTGCCTGCTGTGGTGGAGGTGTGGTGGCAGGGAAAGGAGGAGGGGAGAAGTGGGGAACTGCATGGTGATGGGGTGCCAATGATGGCAGCGTTGGAGTCCAGCTTCTGTTTCTTCCATACCTGGACTGGCAGCCATCATCTCTCTCTGGCCCAGCCCTGATAGGTCTGGCCCCAGTCGGCTCTGATTGCTGGCCAGGCCTAGGGACCAACCCCACCAGTGCATGAAGTTTGTGCACTAGACCTCTAGTTTTAGAACTAAAAATAAAAGAGAATCAATACATCTCAGAATAATTTTTGAAAAGCTCAGGAAGATTGAACACTAAAGGTGTCCAGAGAAAATTGATGTGACTGAAATAGGCATTATATAAGAAATTTGAAAATATTTCTCACCCTTAGTGAGTTATAGACTTGTGATAAAAAAATGCAAGCAAAACAAAACAAAAAACCCAAAACAAATCCTGTACTTCACTTAATAGGTTTGTTGTTGTTGACAATAATATTGGTTTAATAGTTCTGGAATTATTTTGTGTGTCCTGAAGAATAAAACAAATGAATAAATATATTGATGCTTTTGGGAATCAGGGTTCTTGTGTGGGTAAAATGTAGGTGAAATCCCCAAGTAAAGAAAATCCTTATAGATTATAAATATACTAGGGGCTCGGTGCACAAAAATTTGTGCACTGAGGAGGTCCCTCAGCCTGGCCTGTGCCCTCTCGCAGTCTGGGTCCCCTCAGGAGATGTCCACCTGCTGGCGTGCCTCGTCAGCCTGGGTGAGAGGCTGATGGCTGTTTGCAGGCTGACCAAGCCTTCCAGTGTGGACCCTCACCCCATTGGGGTGTGGCCAGTCTGGGTGTGGGCCTGAGGGCCATTTTCAGGGTGCCCACAGCCCCTTCAGGTTTTGGGTCCTACTGGGGTGCCTGGGCAGCCTGGGTGAGAAGCTGAGGGGCGTGTTCAGGCTGCCCACAGTCCCTTCAGGTTTTGGGTCCCTACTGGGGTGCCTGGGAAGCTTGGGTGAGGAGCTGAGGGGCATTTTCAGGCTTCCCACAGTCCCTTCAGGTTTTGGGCCCCTACTGGAGTACCTGGCCAGCCTGGGTGAGGGCCTGATGGCTGTTTTCAGGCTGATCAAGCACCCCAGTGGGATCCCTCATCCCATTGGGGTATGGCTAGCCTGGGTGCGGGCCTGAGGGCCGCTTTCAAGCTTTCAGGCTGCCCACAGCTCCCATTGACCCAATGTCCCAGCAAAGCTGGCTGGAAGCAGGTTTCTGGGGTTTATTTATCTTCTATAATTGATACTGTTCTTTTAAGCTGAGGCCTAGGCAGGTAACAAAGCCTCCTGTTTGCTTTAGCTCATGGCTTCTATAATTGCAACTATGTTGCAAATATGTTGCCTGGAGCTCGGAGAAGCCCAGCCAGCCGGCAGACAGCTTAGTCCTGGTGCAAGAGAAGCTGCCTGTTTACTCTAGCTCCGTGACTGCCGGCCTCCATCTTGGCTGGGTTAATTTGCATAAAGATACTCTGATTGGCTGGTGGGCATGGCTTAGGCATCCCGTAGAAATGGTCAATTTCAATATTACTCTTTTATTAGATTAGATTTTTTTTTTCCCCAGCTCTGTCCACAGAAGTGGGCCAGAATCAATGACAAGTCATTGGCAATGAGAATATTTGGTGCCTAGATATGAGTTTCTAAGTAATATTTCACATTAAAAGAAACCAGGGTTTTATAGAGGAGTGGGTGATTCTAGTTTTGTGGTAGGAAACTAGAGCATTTTGATGTATTGATGCATTTTTAAAGATTGATGTATTGATTAAAATGAAAAAATATTTAAATATTGTCTACAGATAAATTGTGCTAACCACATATTAACCAGAGTTGAACACTAATCTCACTTCCTTTAAAATTAAAATTTTGGAAAACTCAGTGAGCAAATTAGCTCAATCACTTAGTAATTATCAAAATTATAATAATAAAACCTACATATTATTAACTAATTTAACCCCAATAAATTCAATAAAATAAAAGCTAACAATAGGTGCTTAGAATGCACCTTTAGCACTGTTCTAAGCACTTTTACATATTTTCTGATTTATATTTTTCTAATTCCCCTGAGAGGTTACCTTTATTTTATAGATGGCAAACCTGATTTAGAGAATTTAAGAAACTAGCCCAGTGTCACATGAAAGAGCCAGGATTTTAGCACAGGTCAATGCAGTGTCTCTAAAGTTTACATCACAGTTCTTTGACTTGCCATTTTTCTAACTTAATAGTTTTAAAGGACCATCCAAGTCACCAACCCATTTGGTCATCATAACATTCTGTGAGCTAATTAAGTTGTGAACTATTTATTACCTTTTTAAAAATAAACATAGAAATGGAGGTTCACAAATGTTAATTATCTTGACCAAATTAGTGAGATAGACAGGAGTTGGATTTTAGCTTTTTGAATCCTACTCAATACTTTTTCACAATAGCATGGTGCCAATAAACTACAATCTTGGAAAAGTTTTGAAAAGTGAAGTGAAATCATGTCCTGATGGATAAACGTTGCATTTATATGAGTTTTCAAGATGAAATTTTGGAAGAACTTTTAGAGACTGTAGTAGGCAGAATAATGGCCTCTAAGGGATGATCAAATTTGAATTCCTAGAACTTATGAGTATGTTAAGTTTCATGGCAGAGGGCAGTTAAAATTGAAGATGGGATTAAGATCAACTGACATTAAAATAAGGATTATCTTGGATTTTTCCCTGTGGGTGCTATGAAATCACAAGGATTTTTAAACATGGAAGAGAGAAAGATGAGCGAGTTAGATATAGGATGATGGAAACAAGATCAGAGTGATGCCAGCTGAGAAAGACTTGCTAGCTTTAAAAATGTTTTAACATGGCCACGAGTCAAGAAGTATGCATCTCTAGAGTCTAGTAAAGGCAAGAAAATGAATTGTCCTATAGAGCTTTCAGAAGGACCCCTTCCAAAACCTTGATTTGAGCCAGGGAGATCTTGCATTAGGTTTTAAACCTCTAGAATTGGAAGATAATAAATTGGTGTTGTTTGTAGCCACTACATTTGTAATAATTTGTTGCAGCAGCAACAGAAAACTAACACAGACAAAAAAAATTGAACAGGAAGAAGGGAAGTAGATAAATAGTAGGAAGTGCTTTTTGAATCAGTCCTCTTGAGATGGAAAATAATGAATATACGGATACCATCAATTCTGAGGAGGCTAGAAAGTTATAACATGTTTGAGGTTAGGTGTTAGGATATCTGACTGGGGAATTATAAAACATATCCAGGCTAGAAAGGATCATAACTCTTCCTCAGTTTCAATAACGTTTTCATTTGCTCTCTCAACTTTGGAGAAGAATCAAAGCCTTTGTAAAGAAATGTTATTGTGTGGAGAAGAAAAACATGGGAGTAAAATTCTGTTTAAATTAAAATGAACTGAGAGAAACTGCAAAAAGGTGCTTAGAAGAGCAAGGGGCTCAGTCTCATCTCACATTTCTTTTCAGCCCTCTGACCTGCTGTGCCTACTGGGTCATAGAAGACTACTTAGCATTCTCTTTTGTGAATCAGTTTGAAAGAGAGTAAGAATAAATGCATGCTGTGCCCCCAATTTAGCTAAATCTTTTAGAAAACTTCAGAGGCATACACACAAGAGAAATGGATAAATTTTAAGATCATTCATTTTCAGACTGCTAGGTAAGATTACATTAGGCTGACCTGCACGATTCCAGTATGACTAAAGAGAATTACTTGAAAATGAGTAGGCAATTGATTCAAAAGACTCATTTTATATATATATATATCTATATATATATATCTATATATATATATAGATATATAGATATATATATAGATATATATATATAGATATATATTTCCTTCTCTACTGTAATATCTTTCTGTTAAGGGGCCATAGTTTTACAGAAAATTGACATTGAAACCTTAGTGATTATCAATCTCAGGTGATTTTAGTTAACTTACATTTACTCTTATATTCTTAAATCATAGCTTCATTACAAGGTTGATTTCTCCATCGTTATTCAACAGTCATTTTTAATATTAATATGGTGGTCATAATGTAATTCCATTTTCAAATACTTGTGAAAATATATATCAAGTGTTGGTTTCTCTAAAGTTGGAAGAATTATAGTATTTTACTCATGCTTACATCTAGATAGTATTTTCTTTAGGACTGCTTTTAGACTTCTAAACCCTAACCATTGTTATGACTAAGTCTGTAATGATTCAGTATTGCCATAATGTGGATCCATCAGAGACATTAAGGCAAATTAAACATTTAGCCCATCATTATTATGGAAAAAGAACAATTGCCCCAAACTAAGCAGGATGATCCAGGAAATAATTTGATCTGCCAAGTAGACAAGACAACAATAGATTGTCTTGAGTTTTAATTTATGTAAATCAGGCTGTGTTGTTGTTGATCCTCATGTTAGAATGAGAAATTTTATCTTAACTGTATAATAATAGTGAACTTTTAGGTTATGCATTTTTATTTGGAGGGGCCTGGATGATACACCAAACCCATCAGAGGTTTAATTCAGGCATTTCCAGATCATAGCCCCCTCTTCAGAATCATGCCACTGTCATCAACTTTTTCTGACTAGTTCATATGAAACTGCAACTCAGGTAATATACTTTGTATTTTCACTTGCCCCAGTACATCAACCAGAACAAAAATAAATTTTAACTTCATGAGAAGGATATGTATGTGTAAAAACAGACTCCCAGGCAAGGCTGGGAAATGGATCATTGTGTGCCATAGCAGTCTTGATTTACAAACTCTGGATTTATACAAACATGTTTTCTCCAGTCCTTTACATGAGGGCACAACATAGCAGCAAAGGACTGCTGGGTATAAATCATCAGAAACACAAAAACATGAGCTATGCTTGGGATTCCTAGGAAACCGAAGACTAGTTTCTTGGTATAACTGAAAATGTTGGGGCTTTTATTTTTTAATTGCTCAATTCTGACCTACTTACAGCTACAATGAAGCCTTATTAATTATCTAGTTCAGGCAAGTTTAGTTAACTTATATTTACCATCATATTCTTAAATCATAGCTTCATTATATATGGAGCTAGGTTCACTGGGGGCATCCTTCCTCTCATCCAAGGTGGATTTCTCCATCATTGTTCTACATCACCTCTCTCTCACGGTTTAACTTTGCTTCAATAATTATGCTCTTGCTTGTAGTTAGCATACAGATAGTCTCAAGCTCATACCATCTTTAAAAAGAACAATAAAGGCCCTAAATGGTTTGGCTCAGTGGATAGAGCATCGGCCTGCAGACTCAAGGTTCCCAGGTTCGATTCCAGTCAAGAGCATGTACCTTGGTTGCGGGCACATCCCCAGTGGGGAGTGTGCAGAAGGCAGCTGTTCAAAGTTTCTCTCTCATCTATGTTTCTTACTCTCTATCCCTCTTCCTTCCTCTCTGTAAAAAAATCAATAAAATAAAAATATCAATAAAAAAATAAAAGGAACAATAAAGTCAAAACTTTCACTGGACCAAATCATTTGATATAAATAGGCTTTTTTCTTCCTTCTAGAACTCGATGTTATAACTGGGTCTCACACTCAATGTCTTCAGAGGCCAGTGGCTGTTGATGGAAATGAGAAGCAAAGCCTAGGGCAGACAATGGGAAATTGCAGAGCCCTGGAAGGGGTGATCCCTGCCATGCAAACATGCAGATGTCAGAACGTCTAATTTTTAAAGAAAACCCGGAAATCTGGAGTTTATCTAAAATGTCTTAAATGTGAAATGCTACTGACAAACTAATAAAACCAAACTAAACCGAAGCAAAAACAGTGAAGATCTGTTAGGAGATTTCTATGGGCTGAATTCAGCCACTTGCTGGTTTGGGCTAGTTTTCACTCTTCGAAATATTCTTATTGTCTTCACTTCCTCTCTTCTTACTAATTCTTCAAACCATGATAAAACAGAGTTACAAAAATTAAATTGTAAATAAAATTCCACAACAATAGAAATGCTCCTATTAAACTCACTTATGATCTCCTAAATCTCAAAATCATTGGCTACCTCTCTGCAGCCATTGATTTTCTGATCCACATGATCTTCTGGACCACTCCTTTCCTAGGTATTATCATTTGCTCTGATGTCTCTGTCACTCTTCTGTGTCTTCAGTGTTGAAATGCCTTTCTATTCTCCTGTGAAGATGACCTTTCTTATACATTTCCTCAAGTATTGATATTCAATAACATTTCATTTCCTCCTCCTCTCCACTTCCTTCTTCTCCTCTTTATTCTTATTGATATTTTATGCAACTTATTCTGACTTGTGTGACTTAATTAAAAAATAATTTATTTTTAGAGAGAGAAAGGAAGGAATGGAGGGAAGAAGAGAGAGAGAGAGAGAGAGAGAGAGAGAGAGAGAGAGAGAAGAGAGAGAGAGGAGAGAGAGGGAGAGAGAGAGAGAGAGAGAGAGAGAGAGAGAGAGAGAGAGAGAGAGAAACATTGATTTGTTATTCCACTTACCTATACATTCATTGGTTGATTCTTATATATGTCCTCAATGGGAATTGACCCTCAACCTTGGCATATCAGGTCAATGCTCTAACCAACTGAGCTACTCAGCCAAGGCTGGTGTCACCTAATTTTATTACTTAAATTTCTACCTTTATAATAGTGACTTCTAAATGTGTATTTCCAGCTTATATCTCTTTTCTTGGTTTCTAAATTTATAATTGCCTATTTGATATCTATAGTTAGACTTTCTCCAAACTGCTCTTGTTCAGCTAAATACATTTTTCTCTTCAAATTTTGGGGGATCCCTGGTTTTTCCCTGGGCTGAGGGATTTCTCAGAATGGAGAACTTTCCATGCTAGCGCTAGTACTGGTACAGCCCCAGGCAAAATAGATTGGTCACCCTACCTCTTTTCTACCGTTTCCCTCTTCCTCTACTTTTAATCTTGGTTCATGTAACTACCAAAAAACTCAGTTTTACCCAAACCAGAACAATCAGAATGATTCTAGACTTGTATTCTTAAAATGTGGTCCTCAACCCTAGCTAGTTTGGTTCAGTGGTTAGAGCATCTGCCTGCGAACTGAAGCGTTCTGGGTTTGATTCCAGTCAAGGGCACATACCTGGGTTTTGGGCTCAATTCCCAGTAGGGAGTGTGCAGGAGGCAGCCGATCAATGATTCTCTCTCATCATTGATGTTTTTCTCTCTCTGTCCTTCTCCCTTCCTATCTGAAATTGGTGAAAATATATACTTTAAAAAATAGTGGTCCTCAGAACCTATGTACTAATTAAAAATGAAAATTTGAGCTTCACTGCTGTGGCTCAGTGATTGGATGTTGGCCCAAGAACCTGTAGGTCATGGTCCCATTCCCGGTCAGGGCACATGCCTAGGTTGTGGGCTTGATCCCAAGTAGGGGCTATGCAGGAGGCAGCTGATCAATGATGATCTCACATCATTGATGTTTCTATCTCTTTCTCCATCTCCCTCCTTTCTCTGAAACCAACAGAAACATAATTTAAAAAATGAAAGTTTCAAATAAACAAAATATCTGAGGATGGGTAATTTGGACTTGTATTTTAACAAGTCTCCCAAGAAATGGTTAAACTCATTTAGGTTTTAAAATCCCTTTTCTTGATCTCTTCCTCTCTTGTTCTTCCCTACACATTCAGTTAGTAGGCAGTACCATTGCTCTGATTGTAATTCTCTTTTTTTCCCATTCTTACACATGCCTCCTAGGTAAGGTTCTCTTCCTTTTAATTTTTATATTAGTGGAATTGCCCAATATAATAACCTAGCTCATTGTCCTGATTGTAGTATAATTCTTTGGAAATATCCTCCACAATGTTATTGCAATAATTATTCTAAAATGCCAATTTGAAATCTGTTCAAAATTTCTCAATAGTTTCTTATCTTCTACAGCTAAAGTAAAAAAACTATTTTTCATGGCATATAAACTTGTTTTGGAGCTAGTTTCTCATCTACAACCATCACATGTATAGCTGGGTACACTATCAATCTATATTCTTTGGGTAGAATTATATGGAATTAAATGGCTCTACCTTTTGAGTCCTAGGCATGGCAAATCAAATAATAACTTGCTAAAGCAACATGATTGGAGAGGCATGTCACATGATCCAAGTTAGTCTGGCCTAACCAACACCAAATCTCAGAATGTTGCATGCACTTTTTTTTTCATTATCTTAAGCCTAAAAGTTGAGGCTCAAGCCTCTGTGAGCTTTTTAATCATGAAAGAAACCAATATGGAGGAGAGAAAAGTCAAAGGATGACTCATGATGACATTCTCTAAGTTCCTGGTTCAATTCTTGACAGCTGTGCCGGTGACTCACCTGATGCCTCTTAGCTCTAAAGTCAGACTTCTAAGTTCAGGAGACTGGGTCTCTGGGAACTAACTGCACAGTCTGTTAATACCAGCTCCCTCTTAGGTTCTGCCCCTGGAAGGTGTTACAGTGAAAAAGGAAGGAGGAAGGAGGACACATGGACACATTCCTGCTCCTGGTTCCTGACAGCCTGGCGCCAGCAACTGAAGACAATTCCAGCTCTAGCCTCTAATTTATTTGTTTGTTTTTACAACAGACTTTTTACTGTGGTAAACTATTCTCACAAACATTACCATTTTAATAGTTTTTAATTTTATTTTCAACTAGGGGCCCGGTGCACAAAAATTTGTGCACTGGGGTGGTGGGGAAGGGGGGTCCCTCAGCCCGGCCTGTGCCCTCTCACAGCTTGGGACCCCTCTGGGGATGGCCACCTGCTGGTGTGCCTGGCCAGCCTGGGTGAGGGGCCAATGTCTGTTTGCAGGCTGGTCAAGCACCCCAGTGGAGATCCTCACCCCAGAGGGTGTGGCAAGCCTGGATGAGGGGCCAAGGGCAGTTTTCAGGCTGGCTACAGCTCCCACTAACCCTCTGGGCCATTGCCTGGGAAGCAATGGAGTGGCGCTGGCCACCCCATAGGCTTCCCAGGAGGGGGCATGGGGTCCCCCGACCCCCCAGGCTTCTCCGCCTGGGAGGCCATTCCAGTGTTGCTGGCCACCAGATTGGCCTCCCAGCAGGGGGCTGCGGGGTTCTGCTTCCCCCGGAAGGCTGTTCGGGTGGCGCTGGCCACCAGATGGGCCTCCCAGCAGGGGGCTGTGGGGTCCCGCTTCCCCCGGAAGGCCGTTCCGGTGGCGCTGGCCACCGGTCCGCCTCCCAGCAAGGGACTGCGGGGTCCTGCCAGGCTGGTCCCTGCTTCCCCGGAAGGCTTCTCCGCCGGGGAAGGCATCTGGCGGCCCAGGGCGCCAGATACCTTCCCAGGACCCAGGCTCCCAAGATGGCGGAGCCCAGGGCTGCGGCCTCCACCATCTTGGCTGGGCTAATTTGCATACAGTCACTCTGATTGGCTGGTGGGCGTGGCTTAGGCCATCCCGAAGAAACGGTTAATTTTAATATTACGCTTTTATTAGTTTAGATAGGCGTTTTACAAATCATAATTTTAGTTTTATAGAAAAATGGAGATGGTGGCACCAAAGAAATTATATGCACTCCTCACCTGTCTCTTCTTTCTTATTTATTGGCTTATTCAGTCATTTATATCAGTATGGGCTCATAAATATTTACTTTATACCACGGATCATAACCTGATACTACTTTATTTGTTGCTCAACTTGTTCTGTCTTTGTCCATTGGGAGCCCTTTCAGATGACACATGTCCTTTTAATATACTCCTGTCAATTGGGGTTTTCTGTTGTTGAACACTTCCTTACTTTCTGACACTACAAGGTGTTTAGACTCATCTTATATATTTCTGCCACGGTTTCTTTTATTTCAGAATGGTAACAGAAACCACATCTGCATACTATGTGGGCTGGTTGCTACTGGAGTATCCTTAGTTCTAGGCCCTCTCAGATAACAGAGCACAGAAATGTATCTGTATATAGTAACTTGTGAATATACACAAATCTACAGTTATTTCTGTATACAGTATACCTTTGAACAACACGGTTTTGAACTACATGGGTCAACTTATATGTGGATTTTTTTTCAATAAATAATGAATATGTATTTTTTCTTCATTATGATTTGCTAATACCATTTTGTTTTCTCTAGCTTACTTTCTTGTAAGAATACAGTATACAATATGTAAAACACAAAATATATGGTCATTGACTATTTAATGTTGTCAGAAAAGCTTCTAGTCAACAGTAGACTGTAAGTAATTAAGGTTTGGAGGAGTTAAAAGTTATACATGGATTTTTTACTGCATGGATGTTGGGGGGTGTTGTCTCTAACACCCTGCATTATTAAAAAATCAACTGTATAACCATCTATATCTACATTAAGGTAGTCATGGGTTCTCACTGATGTTGCCAATGCTAATCCATTACTACATTGATCATTCTAGCCTTTTTCCCTTGCATATATGTGAATTCCTACTCCTACGAGCATACATGTAAAGCATCTCAAAATTGTTTACTTTTATTCCAGTTTGTTTCTAACTTCAGCTGCTCTGTGCCCACCTCAGAGGTCTGAGTATCAAACATATTGGAGCTCTTCCTTCAAGATCCTAGGTTTGTTTTGTTCTATCAACTTTAAGAACGTTTGGTAGATTTGTACTGAAGTTACTATCTTTGTTTACTCAGCTTTCCCTGTTGCACCCAACATTAGATAATCAATTCCCTATAGTAAATGTTTTCAGTTTGAAAGATCTAACATGGTTTCTGTTTTTATGTCTGGATTTTGACTAATCTCTGAGCCAAACATCACTCTGTTTTTTTTTTTGTTTTGTTTTGTTTTTTTTTTACTTTATTTTTGGCTTACACCAATTTGAGTTGTGTTTCTTGCCTACTATGGTCAAAAATGTATCAAATAGTATGCCACTCTATTGCTTCTGCCACTCTATCTGTCTAGAATGTTTTTGTTCTCATTACTTATGTGGAAAATTATCAATAACTAGTGGCCCAGTGCACAAAACTCCTGCATGGGTGGGGAGGTGTCCCTCAGCCCGGTCTGCACCTTCTTCAATCCGGGACCCCTCGGGGGATGTCTGACTGCTGGTTTAGGCCTGTGGGATCAGGCCTAAACTGGCATTTGGACATCCCTTTCGTAATTCTGGACCACTGCCTGCCTGATTGCCCCTAACCACTCTGCCTGCTGGCTGCTTGCCCCTAACTGCCTCCCCTGCAGGGCCTCATGACCCCCAACTGCCCTCCTTTACTGACTTCAAGGCCCCCAACTGCCCTCCCTGGCAGATCTCCCAGTCTAATTAGCATATTACCCTTTTATTGGTATACAGTCTTTGAGATTCAGTTAAGTATTTTTTTTAAAGAAAAAAGACAGTTTTATTAGTCTTAAGGACACACAGTAACCTGTTAGGTTGGGGAAGAAGCAGGAACCTGGTCTGGTTTGTTAGAAAGTCTTGTAAATACTACAGCAAATGCACAAACACAACTGCTAAAGGCCTTTGCTCTCAAATGGACCAACATCTTCCTTATTTATATAAGTCTTTATTTTTCTTTCTTTATTGATTGAGGTATTACATATGTGTCCTTATCCTCCCATTGCTGTCCCCCCTCACTCAGCATGATGTTTGTTTGCATCGCTCTCCAGTTATGCCTATCCCCTGGCCTCACACCAAGGCCTCTGCACCCTTTCAGCCTTATTCATATTCTTAGGAAGTCTTCTGAATGTTGAATTTTCTTATTGTATGGAAGTGCATCAGACATCAGAGGAATTTTATAATAACTTACAGAATCCTATTTCTATATGCAGACCCTTAATGGCTATAATGATTGTAATTGTAAAAGGTCTTGAGGCACTGAGACATCTATATATTTCACTTAGTAGAGATATTATTCTCATAAACATATTTTATTAAGCATATTCCACCCATTGCTGAGTTGAAAAAAATGTTTCTAGTGCATCTTTTTCGGTCAGAGAAAGCTGCAATGTCCTAATCATTGATACTGAAAATTTTTCATGCTTTAGAGGTATTTATCATATCATAGTTTGGAATCCTGCCTTTTGGTATGTTGCAGCTTATTTTCTAATCCCCAGGACTTCTGCTAATCTAATCATGAAAACATGATTTAACTCGCTTTGGCTTAACTTATATGGATTTTTATGTGTCATTTTAATTTACATTTTATTTCAAAGAACCCCCCCAAATATTTCTAGATTTTCTATTTATAATTCTCTCTGGGGGAAAAATTTCTGTTGAAAGCACATACTATGGCCCTGACCAGTTTGGCTCAGTGGTAGAGCATCGGCCTGCGGACTCAAGGGTCCCAGGTTCGATTTCAGTCAAGGGCATGTACTTTGGTTGCAGACACATCCCCAGTAGGGGGTGTGCAGGAGGCAGCTGATGTTTCTCTCTAAATGATGTTTCTAACTCTCAATCCTTCTCCCTTCCTCTCTGTAAAAAATCAATAAAATATATTTTTTTTTAAAAAAAGAAAGAAAGTACATACTATGTCCACATGAGCGCTCAACTACTCTGATATCTTGTTTGCTTTAAAGTTTTCAAAAATAATAGCATGAATTTTATCCTGCATTGTGAATATATTTAGTGCCAGTTTATTAAAATCTTGATTACACATGGTTCCTTTTTTTTAAAAAAAAATTATTTTAATTGTTGAAAGTATTTCAGATGCTTCTTCTCCCTTCCCAATGACCCCTTCCACCATGCTCCCATCCCCTCCCTAGACCTCCCCTCCAAACTATTGTCTGTTCAAGAGCTATGCATATCCTATATAATAAAAGCCTAATATACTAAGTATCTGGTCATCCAATTGTCCATTCAACCAATCAAAGCGTAATATGCTAATAATATACTAAGGCCACTCAACCATTTGTTATAATGTGCACTGAGCACCAGGGGGCAGACACTCTGACTGGTAGGTTAGCTTGCTGCTGGTGTCTGGCCAATTGGGACTGAGCGAGAAGGGCTGGACATGCCCTGGAGCCCTCTCACCATCTCTCCATGGCTGACCAACCTCCTGCATCCTTCCTCAGCCCCAATTGTGCACTGGTGGGGTCCCTCGGTATGGCCTGCACCCTCTCACAATTCGTCTGAGGGATCCCACCCCCGAGTGCACAAATTTTGTGCACCAGGCCTCTAGTATGCATATAAGTTCCTTGGTTAATCTTTCCCCACTCCCCATTCCCCCTGAAATACGTTAGTCTGTTGCATGCTTCAGTTCTTTACATCATCAAGAAAACCTACTGAAGGTATGTCAAATGAGGTATTTCTCTTTTTTAAATATGTTTTTATTGATTTTAGAGAGAGATGGAAACATCTATGAGAGAGAAATATTGATTGGCTGCCTCCTGCATGCCCCCTGCTGTAATCCAGGCATGTGCCTTGAGTGGGAAGGAAACCGATGACCTTTTAGTGCATGAGACAATGCTCAACCAACTGAGCCACATGGGCTGGGCATGAGATATTTCTTTATTCTTCCTTTTTATTGCAAGGTTATATAATTATAAAACCAGTGGCATCGTGTATCAGTAAAAGATCACTTGAATTTATAAACGTAGACCAAATTTTAAAAATAGGTGTTCAAATCCTGATGGTGTTTCAGGGACCCTGCAGTTCTGTTGAAATGTCTGGGGGGACTATCCAGGAGTGCATCACTAGACCTCATCTCCCTATAGAGAGAAGCCACTAAAATTGCTCCAAATGTACCTGTACTGGAGACCCATTAATTAGTTAATTCATTCGTTCATCCATTCACTTTCTGAGTGCCAGGTACCGTGTAGGCACCAGTAATACAGACGATAAAAAATGCGTTGTGTTGTAGGACGGAAGTGCAGCGAGAATGATAAAGGCATTGTTCCAGGGCAGCACGGCCTCGTTTCTGGGGAAGCTGGGAAGATAGCATCAGGTGAATGTGATAACACAAGGTGACTAAATCTCAGATTCTTCCAACATTACATTGCCCAGCCAGATACTTCAAGGATGTGGCCAAAAATGAATGAGAAAGGAGAATTTCAGATTATAAAAAATAAATTGAAGCCATAACTGATTTGGCTCAGTGGATAGAGTGTCATCTTGTGGACTGAAGGGTCCCAGGTTTGACTCTAGTCAAGGCCTCCATCCTCAATGGGGGGTGTGGCAGCTGATCAGTGATTCTCTTTCATCTTTGACGATTCTATCTCTCTCTCCCTCTCCGTTCCTCTCTGAAATCAATAAAAATATATTAAAAAATAAAAAATAAATTGACATGTAGAAAAAAATCTAGAAAACCAGAGCAGTACAATGTTAGTGTCCTACTAACCCTAATATCATCCGTGTGATTTCTCTGAAGACCGCTGGCTCTTCACTGCAGGGAGTCATATGAACACTGCTGCCACTTGCTAGGTGTGATTCCACGGGGACTGCCAGGTAAGGGCCTGGTAAGAGACAACCACAGGCACCAGAGTCTCTTCTATCCTATGTGTATGTAGCTTGCTACTAGGGAATAATTCGACACCGCCAAACTTCACAGTGTGCTGAAACTGCCACCATTGTAATCCATTAAAAACTCTAAAATGTCCTTTTTGGAGCTTTTAGTCTCTATATGATAAGAATAGAGATTACCCACATCGTCCTATTTCATTCCCTGGAGCCCACTTTATTTGGATGTCTCATGTTCTTTCAGTGCAATCTCATTTTTTTTTATTACTAGTGAGAGTAATAAAGTAGCATGCTATAGTGTATAGTTCTACATTTCCACTTTTCATAGTCAGTAAAATTTTAAAAAATGGAGACATATAGCCTGACAACATTTAACTTTATATAAAACATGAGAAATATCTACTTTTTTCTCTCACTACTGCTTTAAAATAAAAAGAATAAATATTTTATCCTTCAAAAGGGCATATCCTCTGAAATTAAAAATATGAATATATCCTACTTTTGAAAAGCTCCCTGATTATACCAGTTTTCCTAAATGTTCTACTGTTTACATGGAGATTTGTACCACTGAGTACTGATGTGTAGGCCTGGGTTTGGAAACCACTGATCTAGGGGGTAGAGAATGGTTTTAAAATCAGACAGATATGGGTTTATACCCCACTTATGCCACTTGTAGTTGTGTGAACTTGGTTTTTACTTACCTTTTCTGCACTTGTTTATTTGTCCATCAAAAATGAATAATTATATGCTTTGCCCCAGCGCAAGATTATTGGAAACATTAAAAGAGCTAATGCAACCATTGCCTGTTTGGCTCAATGGTTAAAGCATCAGCCCTCGGACTGAAGGGTCTCTGATTTGGTTCAGGACAAGGGCACATACCTGGGTTGCAGGCTCAGTCCAGGTGCATGCAGGAGGCAATCAATCAATGTGTCTCTCTCACATCGATATTTCTCTCTCTCTTTATCTCTCTCATTCTCTTCCATTCTATAAAGAAAATCAATGGAAAAAATATCCTCAGGTGAGGATTAAAAATAAATAAATAAAATAAATAAATAAAAGAGATAATGCGTGTGAAAAATTAACTAATAAAGCTTAGAAAATATAATTTTAAAAATTCTATTGAGGGACCTGAGGGCATTAAAAGCATTCCCTTCCTCTCATTATGAGGAGAGAGGAAGAAAGGAAGGGAGCCAATACTTATTGAGTACCTTCTATATTTCAGGCATAGATATCGCTGCTTTCCATTTCTCTTACTCATCACAACAAAGTCAAAAATTGCATATCTTAATCAACATTTTATAGCTGGAAAAAAATCATGAAGCTCAGAGAGTTAAACAATTTGCCCCAATAACACAACTGATGAAAGGTGAAATTAGGAATTCAGTACAAAACATGTTCAACTTTCACTATTTCATGCTCCTCTCCAAGATAAAAATCAGCATACTTTATGTTGTCAAAAAACAATCACTCTTTTTAGCTATTGAAAGTGTGAAATGTTAATTTTGGGGTTAGCATACAGCATTGAAGTCATTAGTCAAGAACAAATTCTGTCAGTGTGGTTTATTCTTTAGGCATTAAAGCCCTGGATTACATTCAGAAAACCTTCTCCTTTATTATAATTAACTGTCAATTTAACTTTCATGATGAATAATTTAATACAATTATTCATATGTACTTTAGGAAGGCTCTTTTTTAAAAAAAAATTGGACAATGCCGTGACATTTAAAATAAAGTTTCCACAACTTATTTTGAGGTCTAAAACAAAGTGATAACACTAATAACATAATTTTAAACTTTGAAACTAGTTTTTAAAATGGCACTGTATTAACAAGCATAAGAATGGCATATAAAACTAATTGAATTGTTTAAGTGCATTCATATATTGCTATTTCACATTTTTAATTATAAAGATTATATATTTAAGGTCAATTTTAAAAAGTCTTGTGATATTTCCAAATGATTTCCACCATTGTAATATACAAGAAATTTTAATTTATAAGAAAATATGATTTGCTTCTATATATGGGTGTCCCCCCAAATGCATACACACTTTAACAGCTCGTAGGTCAATTTTGAAAATGAAATGTATTTCAATAAACACTGCCTTTATAATTATTCAAAGTGTATATATATTTTTGGGGCACCCTGTATTTAAGAAATACAATTTAATTTTATCCAGTTTTAATACATTTTCTAACACTTTAAATCAATCAGTTTTGTTAGTGTCAGGTGAGTCTTCAAACTATGGCTACATTTGGTGGGGCTCAGATTGTCAGCACTGTTCACATTTATGCTATGCTGAAAGCTAACGTAAAATGAAAAGTAGATGAAAATTGAGAGGTGAAATCAGGTACCTGAACTCACTGTGAAAATATCGTGTGTCGTGCCCCTTGTGTACTTCTAGTAAATATCACAGTTAGAGAAATTTCCTCATTTCTTTCACGTCCATTTCCTAGTAACTGATGTACTGTATAGTAGAGAGTGAACACTAGGTAACTAGACTCATCTGGAAGTATGTTGATAGTATTTAGCACAGTAGAAAAATAGCTTTCTATGATTAACTAAAGTCTCTATTTTGTGAAAATTCAGCTTGTACAGAAGTCAGCTATATGGAGTAGAAAAGAAAGGAAAGGTTTTATAAGTGAAAAGGTGAATTGCCAGTGTTGTAGGCTTTACAGGAGAATGCTCAGATACACATGAGATATTAAACTTATGAGGTATATGCTGTGGTTTCGGGAGCACCACTGGCAATATTAGGCTGAGGCACACCTTTTGCGTAAACTATTGGCATGCACCTTTATTTTGTAAAAATTGCAGATGTCCATGTGCTCCTTTTCTTACCTTACCTTTCCTGTATGGATTCTAAAGATCATTAGTAAGTTAATACTTCAACCTTGGAACATTCTGGTTAATTTTGATATATGAATGGGTATACGCAAGTGTTATTGGCTAAGCACTCTTCTCTCCTTTAGTTTTTTCAGTCTAAATAAAATTTACTCTGTGCACGAGTGCTATATTAAAGCAGCATTTCCTCCATTTCTTCATTTGTTTCTGCAAATAATTTATTTATGGTTAGCCAAACAAGTCAGGACACTTAATGTTTGTTAGTTGAATTTGGCTTCTATTTTATCACGTGAGATCCTTGATGATAAGAGCATGTGCTCTTCGTTATTAATGTCCACAGACTTTGCATTATACCTGTTCTTTTTAGGACTTGTAAAACATCAGAAAGATAATTGTTTGGTTTTTACTTCTCTGTATTTACATGTGTTCCAAATAATATTCTCTATTTCATGCAATAATATGTACATATCTTATTTTGAATAAACAAGAGATAATAGTTTCTGATCATATGCTTTACACAAAACACTGTCTATGTGCACATGCAACACCTAGGGATTGGGATCTTGTTAAAATGCTGATTATTTTTTAATTGAATTTATTGGGGTTAGATTGGTCAATAAAATTATATCGGCTTAAGGTGTACAATCCTGCAATACATCATCTTTTGCATATTGCATTGTGTGTTCACCATCTAAAATCTAATCTCCTCCAGTCACCATTTATCTCATTTACCCTCTTTCACCAGTCCCCACCAGCCTTTCCCTCTGGTAATCGCCATACTGTTGTCTGTGTCCGTGAGATTTCTTTTTTTTTTTTAACCTTAATCCTTTCACTTATTTCACCTAGCACCTCAGCCTCCCTCCCCTCTGACAGCTGTTTATCTCTCAACTCTATTCTGTTCCATTGATCCCTATGTCTGTTTTCATGTCAGTGTCATGTTGTTTTGATTTCTATAGACTTGTAAGTATAGTCTGATATCAGGTAGTGTGATTCACCCAACTTTGTTCTTCTTCCACAAGATTGCTGTGGGTATTGAGGGTCTTTTGTAGTTCCATATAAATGTTTGGAATATCTTCTCTAGTTCTGTGAAATATGTCATTGGTATTTTGATAGGAGTTGTGTTAAATCTATAGATTGCTTTGGGTAGTATGAATATTTTTATACACCAAAAATGAACTATCAGAAAGAGAAACTAGGAATACAAGACCATCCAGCCAGCATGGCTCAGCAGGTAAGGGTTTACCTAGGAACCAAGAAGTCACAGGTATGATTCCTAATCAGGGCACATGCCTGGATTTTGAGCTCCATCCCCTGTAGCGGATGTGCAGGATGCAGCCCATCAATATTTCTCTCTCATTTCATCTATGTTTCTATCTCTCTATCCTTCTCCCTTCTTCTTTCTCTAAAAATCAATAAAAACATATCTAAACTAATAAAAGTGAAATAGTAAAATTAACCGTTTCTCCAAGACAGGGTAAGCTACGCCCACCATCCAATCAGAGCGGCGGTATGCAAATTAACCCAGCCAAGATGGCGGCCATCTGATGCCTTCTTGCAGGCCACAGTGGAGGGGCGGCATGGGGGGTGGGAGGAGCGAGCCGCGATCAATTTCAGGCAGCAGGGCCGCGGACTTGGGAAGGGGGGGCGTGGCCACCCAGACCCACCTGGGAATCCCAGTTGCTGGGCTGGCGGGCCCTAGACCAGCAGGGCTGTGGACCTGGGAATCAGGGGCCGTAGCCAGACAGACCCACCCGGGAATCCCCAGCTGCTACCCTGGCCTATGCTGGGGTGGGGCCATGGCTGCCAAGGGGGGGATGAGGGGGCTGGAGCCATCAAGGACCCTGCAGGCATTGCCCAGCAGCACCTGCTTGCCCATCTCCGTAGTGTGGAGCAGACAGGCCCAGCAGAGAGCAGAGAACCAGGTGCAGTGGGTCCAAGCCATCAGTAACACTTCTCCTGAGTGCTCCTGAATTGGATGAAGTCCAGGTCTGGCTGAGGGACCTCCCCACTTGCCCTCCTCCTCCCCCACCTGCACCCTCACCCCAATTTACCCGTGCACAAATTTCGTGCACCGGGCCCCTAGTTTAAAATAAAATAAAAAAGAAAACAATCCCATTTGCTACAACTGCATAAAAAAACAAGGTACCTAGGGATAAATTTAACTAAGGAGATAAAAAACCTTTACTTGGAAAATTATAAGATCCTTAAGAAGATATTGAGGAAGATAGAAATAAGTGGAAGCATATACCATGTTCATATACTGTGTTCATGAGCAGGGGGAATTAAAATGTCAATTCTGATCTAGTAGGTATGAGAAAATTCTGAGAATCTGCATTGATAACAAACACCTGAGTGACCTTGATGTTTCTGGTTAAGGACCACACAACACTATCAAATAGGTACGCATTTCAGATGAGGAAATTGAAACCTAGAGAGATGAAGTAACTTACCCAACATCCTACAATGAGAATTTAGCAAAGCTGAGACTCAAAGACAACTTCTATTTGTTGCCAAAGCTTATCCTTAACCAGTGCTTCTAAAACTTATCTGGGGGGAAATACCATTTTTCTTTCTCCAAACTGTTGCAGACCAAAGATTTTATAAAGTACAATATAAATGAATTACTAGACAAATGAAATGCAAGCTCATATATTTTATTTTTAGATTCAACAGATATAAAATGATACTGTTACTATAAAAATGTCTAACACTCACTCCCCATTTTCGTGTTATTGTATTGCAGATCAATGACAAAAAATTCAAAGACCAGTGGTGGTCCACAGACTACACCTTGAGTAGCATTGCTCTGAAACATTATGACATTCAGGAATCCAGGATTTTTTAATGCACTTGTCAACTCAATGAGAAATAACAATGGTAAAATTTTAAATTAAAAAATTACATTGATTCCCAGCCAGTGTGGCTTAGTGGATTCAGCATTATTCCATGCACTAAGAGGTTGCTGGTTCAGTTCCAGGTCTGGGCATATGCCTGGGTTGTAGACTTGATCCCCACTAGCAGGTATGCGGGAGGCAGCCAATCGATGTCTTTCTCAATGATGTTTCTATCTATCTATCTCTCTCCCTTCCTTTCTCTATAAATCAATAAAAAACATTTAAAAATGTTTAAAGATATATAACATTATTTGCATTTAATAAATGGACTTGGTAAAAATAAATGCCAATAATAGAAACTGAAACTAAAACTTGTTTTTGTCTTATGAATTTTTAAGTAAAATCTTACAGTTGGGTCTTAGGCTATATGAAGATTTTGCTTTAATATGCAAAATAAATTGATTTTTTCATCTTGTCTCCAATTATTTAGAGATACTGTAAGTTTCTTTTTTTCTTTCTAAAAGAATTTCTATTTACTTCTGAGTTTAATTGAATTTTTATACCTTTTAGTTTCTGTGTTACTATGTATTAGATACCTCATGCCTAATTCTGAATGCAGTGTCAGGTAGAGGTTATATCATTACTGGAGGCCTGATGCACGAAACCTGTGCAAGAGTAGGCCTTCACAGCCTCAGCTTTGTCTGGAAGGTTGAACCACCAGTCATTCTGCCATTTGGTTAATTTGCATATTATGCTTTTACTATTATATTTTTATTATTACATAAGAAAAATAACACTGTGTTATTGATCAATGTTAAATATTCCTTCCTTCTTCAGTAACTCAAAAATATATAAAATAAAGCAGCACTACTTGTGTTCACATTATCTTCCTCCTAGATCAGTATGAAGAATGTCTGGTCTTTCTCCTTTTATATCATTAATCTGGATTATTTACATATCTTTTTTAGAAGAGAATCTGCCACAATTTTCTTACTCCAGAATCATTTAAAATCAATCTCTTTTAAGAAAGAATGATTAGCTTAATTTCCTATAGTTAGGCTTCTATTAAAGTGCTAAGTTGTTTTGTGTTGACTATTGATGTAGTACCTAAAATCCAAATCCAATATTTTATAATTGATATACTGTTAATAGCTCTGCCTACCTGCTGAATATAATCTAATTCCAATATTAAGCAATTTAAAACTTTGTTCTTTTGTTAGAAATTTTTTTTCATACTATGCACATATTTCAGTACAGTTGCTCTGTATCTCCAGAAAGAGCACAGGAATGTAAAACCCTAAAAGTTTGCAATAATATTGTTTAGGAAAAGACTATAATAAGTTGACTAATTCATGATGTTGCACTATGATATTCTAAGGGAATCTGTATATCAGAGTCCCCAAAAAGTTCTTTAATTTTCCTAAAACCTTTCTTTTTGGGGAGTGAATTTCAAATTACAAATCCAGCAAAACCTGGTGACATATTGGTCCTGTTATTGGAAGCTCCCTGACCTTAAATAAGTTGCTTAACTTATTTAACTTTATTTTCATATTCTCAACTATATAATAGAACTAATAAACTTTCCACCTCAAAGTTGTTTGGGAATTACATGAGACAGTATGTAGAAAGAAGATAGCATGTTTAAAATATTCAATAATATTGATTTCCTTCCTTTAAACTTTACTCTTGAGGGGCACATATGTGAAGTCATTTTGATAGTTTTGTATTCATGAAGAATATCTGTGAAATACAAATTTTATATAAAACTATTCATTGTTTTTTGTGTGGGATATGTTATATCTATCTCTATATCTCTATCTCTGTCTCTAATCTTTATATCTATATCTATCTATCTATATCTATCTATCTATCTATCTATCATCTATCTATATATATATCAACTCTATTATTTTTTACTCTATACATTTATTGATCATCTATACTTATATATTGGATATATTTATCTGCCTGTACCAATCCAGTTACCTATCATCATGTATAAATCCATCTATCTTTTGATGACTTTTCTATCAGTAGCGAGGAGGTACCAGTAACATTACTAACCAAATGTGCAAAAAGAACATTTTTTTGTCTCTATAACAGAGCTAATTATCTCACTTTTGACCCTACAGGGTATGAAATTGGAAGAGAAACTTTAAACATGTCAATTAAGTGTCATCTTTCTTCTGGTTGGAATGGTGTCTTGTGGATGACTTGATCTCTTGTAGGCAAATGCTTGGCTTTTCATATTTTCTCCCCCAACAATTGACTTCTATACAAGATGACATATGGGTATAGTGGGAGCCTATATGATTTGCGGTGGTGTTCCTAGAATCCTTGGACTCTGTTGTGGGTTGCCATGAGGAGTCCGGGTACAGCATGGGCTCTTTTTCCTGATAACTATTTTCTGCCAAAGTTGGATTATTTATATATTATGATGGATATAACAATGAGCTGGTAGCTAGACTTTCTCCAGAGGCCTTCATTCTCTCTATATATGTAATTGGATAAAAAAAAACCCCAAACACCCATGTGTAGCTTAGTTATGAGAAGTAGAAAAAATTAGAACCTTGAAATTTGATTTTTATCCTCCTTCATTCTCTCTTATTCTTCCATACTAGAGGGCTGATGCATGAAATTCATGTAAGGGGTTGGCCCTTGCAGCCCTGGCTTCATCTGGAAGGTCATCCAGAAGGACATCTGGAAGGTTGTTCAGCTCTTCAGTCTAATTAACATATTAGTTCTTTATTATATAGGACTTCCATTGAATGAAACAGAGAAAGGAAGCAGCTTTCTGTTTCTGTTATAATCCAACTACCCTATGTTAATATCCCATCTTTCTTTTCTTGGATCCAGGGAAGAGATATCATGATATAAATTTGATATATATTAAATACTAGAGACCCAATGCACAAAATTCATGCAAGAGTAGGCATTCCTTCTTCTGGCTGCTGGCTCCGGCTTCCCTCTGGCACCTGGGACCTGAGGTTCCCTTGCAGCTCTGGCTTTGTCTGGAAAGTTGTCTGGAAGGATGTCCAATCTAATGAGCATATTATGCTTTTATTATAGAATAGAGGCCTGGTCCACCAATTTGGGCACCAGTGGGGTCCCTCGGCCTGGCCTGTGGAATTGGGCTGAAACCGGCTCTCTGACATCCCCTAAGGGGTCCCAGATTGCAAGAGGGTGCAGGCCAGGCTGAGGGACCCCACCAGTGCACAATCAGGGCCAGGGAGGGATGTGGGAGGTTGACCAGCCAGGGAGGGACCACGGGAGGGCTCCAGGGTGTGTCCAGTCCATCTTGCTCAGTCCTAATCAGCGGAACTCCAGCAGCAAGCTAAGCTACTGGTCAGAGCGTCTGCCCCCTGGTGGTCAGTGCACACCACAGCAAGTGGTTGAGCAGCCTTAGCATATCATTAGCATGTTACGCTTTGATCAATTGAACAGCTGACAGGATGACCGAACACAGCATATTAGGCTTTTATTATATAGGATTATTCCAAAAATATTGGGATAGATACTTATAGGGCCATCACTCTCCTTTAAAAAAGAAAAATTATAACAAAAACAAAGTATTTAAGCCCCTTTCTATTACTTCAGAACATTTAATGACTAGGCATTGGTTATAAGTAAATATATCACTACAAGGGAGTTTATCTATAGGTATTACTTTAATATTCTGGCAAAACAGTAAGGCTTACAGCTCTTCTCAGTTCTCAAGTCTTCTCATACTTAACTTTGCCAGTATTGTAATGTAAGCCTCAAATGCCTGAAATGACTTTCAGCTTAAAAATTAAATCAATACTATCAATTTATTTTTCTCACAGATTTCTTTTTTTATTTATCTTTATTTTTGAAAGCATTGCAGATGTTCCCCTTTTCCTATCCATTGACCCTTTCTCCCCTCCAGCCCCCTCCCCAAGCCCTTACCACACTATTGTCTGTCCAAGGGTTATGCATACATACTGTCTCCTCACGTCTCCCCTGACACACCTTCCCCTCTGAAATTCATCAGTATATTGCATGCTTCCATGTCTCTGGATCTTTTTTGTTCATCAGTTTATTTTGTTCAT
>PVJC01002296.1:0-80996 GCA_004026665.1 Murina feae | reverse complement strand
CCAGTGCCGCCAAGGGGTCTGGGAGCTGCCAAGCAGGACCCCGGCCCCTGCAAAGGGCCTGGGAAGCCCACCAAGCAGGCCACTGACCCCCTGCTGCCTCTTTCCCACTCCCCGATGCCCCGCAAAGGGCCTGGGAAGCCCACTAAGCAGGCCGCCGACCCCCTGCCACCTCTTACCTGCTTCCCGGTGCCCTCCAACCCTGCCGCCTGTTTCCCACTCACGGGTCCTGGGTCCTGCGCTGTCCCGCCCTGCAGCCGCTCTGTGCACTCGGGAGGACCCTCAGCCCGGCCTGTGCCCTCTCGCAGTCTGGGAGCCCTCGGGGGATGCCCACCTGCTGGCGTGCCTGACCAGCCTGGGTGAGGGGCTTTAAGGCTGCCCACAGCTCCCATTGACCCAACGTCCCAGCAAGGCTGGCTGGTCGCAGATTTCTGAGGTTTGTCTCCTATAATTGATACACTGTTCCTTTAAACCGGCTAATGAACCCTCCTCTCTACTTCACCTCGCAGCGTCTATAATGACACAATGTTACTTTTACTGGTTAGGCCCCGGCTGCTCTTTCCTTCAGCTCCCGAGGATTCTATGATTGTTATATTGTTTCAAAGGTGTGTTTCGCTAGAGCCAGTTTAATCGGAGCTGAGCGGGCGCAGCTTCACTTTCGCTCCTGCCACAATGGAAACAGCCGTTTACTCAGGTCCGTGAGTGGCGGCCGCCATGTTGGCTGGGCTAATTTGCATACAGCCGCTCTGATTGGCTGGTGGGCGTGGCTTACCTGTCTCGGAGAAACGGTTAATTTTACTATTTCGCTTTTATTAGTTTAGATGGTTTTGGTGTCTTAGTAATAGACGAATAGAATAGAACGAGTCTTCCTGCCTGTTCTACTTCCTGAGAAAGTTTGTGAAGGACTGGTATTATATATTTTTAAAACATTTGATAGAATTTACCAGTGAAGCTGACTGGACCTACGCCCAGATTGAGAATATTTTTTTATTGCTAACTCATTGTACTGATTTCCTCTTGGTTGGTGTATTCAGATTTTGTACCCCTTCTTGAGTCAGTTTTTGTATTTTGTTCATTTTGTGTAAGTTATCTAAAGTGCTTCCATAAAGTTATTCATCGTATTCTTATAATCATTTTAATTTCTGTAAGGTCAAAAGGGTTATCTTCTCTTTTATTTCTGATTTTGGTAATTTTGCACATTCTTTTTTTTTTCCTACTGGTCAATCTAACCAACGGTTTATCAATTTTACAGATTTTTTTAAAACTACCAACCTTTGGTTATATTGATTTTGTTTTCCTATTATTTCTTTTATGCTTTGACCTTTGTTATTGCCTCACTTTTGCTTGCTTTGTTTGCTCTCCCTTTTCTAGTTTCGTAAGGTGAACACTGAAGTTGTTTATTTGAAATGTTCCTAATGTTTGATGTGTCCATTTATAGCTATAAACTTCTCTCTGAAAACTGAAGGCTGCGTAGCATAAATTGTGATATGTTGTGTTTTTGTTTCCATTTAGTTCAGTTATCTTATGTGCAGAGAACATACTTTGCATAATTTAAATTCTTTTACATTTATTGAAATTTGTTTTATGGCTTAGCATATGGTCTATCCTGAAAATGCTCCATGTGCTCTTGAAAAGAACGTGTGCTGTTAGTTGGCGAGCTCTCTAAATGGCAGCTAGGTGAGACTGGTTGCCGGCGTGCTGGCCTTCTAGACATTCGCTGATTCTCTGGGTGTTTGTTTGTTTGTTTAACAATTATTTTTGAGTAAGCTATTAAAATATCCAACTATATACTTTTTTCTTTTTAAAATGTATTTTTTATTGCTGATAGTATTACAGATATCTCCCAACCTTCCCACCCTCCCCCTTTCCCAGGCCTTCACTAGCCTATTGCTCATGTCCATGGGCTATGCCTATAGCATATAATTTCTTCGGTTTATCTCTTTAATTCCCTTAACCCCATATTGAAGTATGTCAGTCTGTTCCATGCCTGCATGCTTCAGGTCTTATTTTGTTGGTCAATTCATTTTGTTCATCAGATTCCACAAATAAGTGAGATCATGTGATGTTTGTCTTTCTCAGATTGGCTTATTTCACTTAGCGTAATATTCTTCAGACCCATCCATGCTGTCCCTCTTTTTCACAGCTGCATAGTATTCCATAGTGTAAATGTCCCACAGCTTTTTATCCACTCACCTGTTGATAGGCACTTGGGCTGTTTCCAAATCTTAGCTATTGTAAATAACGCTGCTATGAACATAGAGGTGCGTATATTCTTTCTGATTGGTGTTTTGGGGTTTTTAAGATATAGTCCCAGAAGTGGGATCACTGGGTCAAAGGAAAGTTCCATTTTTTAAGGAGACTCCATACTGTTTTCCACAGTGGCTGCACCAGCTGCATTCCCACCAGCAGTGCACGAGGGTTCCCTTTTCTCCACACCCTCCTCAGCACTTGTTTGTTGATTTTTTTTATTATAGCAATTCTGAGAGGTGTGAGGTGCTCTTTCACTGTGGTTTAAATTTGCATTTCTCTAATGATTAGTGACTTCGAGCATTTTTTCATGTCTCTTGACCATTTGTATGTCTTCTTTGGAGAAATGTCTATTCAGGTCTTCTGCTCATTTCTTAATTGGGTTGTCTGTCTTCCTTTTGTTCAGTTATATGAGTACTTTATATATTTTGGATATTAATTAACCCCTAATTAGATGTATTATTAGCAAATATGTTCTCCCATAGAGTGGGTTCCTTTTTCATTTTGTTAATGGGTTTCTTCTACTGTGCAAAGCTTTTTAGTTTGATGTAGTCCATTTATTTTCTCCTTAATTTCCTTTGCACTAGATGTATCCATAAACGTATTGCTACATGAGATGTCTGAGATTTGACTGTCTATGCTCTCCTCTAAGATTTTCATGGTTTCACACCTTATATTCAAGTCTTTGACCCATCCTGAGTTGATTCTTGTGTATGGTATAAGTTGGTAATCTAGTTTCATCTTTTTATATGTGTCTTCCATTTTTCCCAGCAGCATTTGTTGAAGAGACTGTCTTTACTCCATTGTATGTTCTTGCCTCCTTTGTCAAATATTAACTGACTGTAATGGTGTGGGTCCATTTTTGGGGTCTCTGTTCTATTCCATTGATCTATATGCTTATTCTTGTACCAGTACCAGGCTGTTTTGGTTATAAAAGCTTTGTAGTCTAGTTTGATATCCAGTGTTGTGATCCCTCCTACTTTATTCTTCTTTCTTAAGATTGCTGCAGCTATTCGAGGTTTGTTATGGTTCAATACACACTTTTGGAGTATTTGTTCTAGCAATGTGAAGTATGCCATTGGTATTTTAATGGCGGTTGCATTGAATCTATAGATTGCTTTGGGTAGTATACTAGTAGGCATTTTAATGATATTCTAACAAATCATGAACATGGTATATGCTTCCATGTGTTTCTTCCTTTATTTCTTTTTTTCAATGTTTTATAGTTTTTCAAGTCCAGGTATTTTACCTTCTTGGTTGTTTATTCCTAGGTATCTTATTTCGTTGTTGTTGTTGCAGTGCTTTCTTAGTTTCTCTTTCATAGAGTTCATTATTGGTATATAAAAATGCCCTCGATTTCTGGATGTTGATTTTGTATCCTGCCACCTTGTCGAATTCACTTATTAAGTGTAGTATTTTTTTGGTGGAGTCTAGGATTTTTCTATGTACAATATCATGCCATCTGTGAATAATGATAGTTTTACTTCCTCCTTTCCAATTTGGATGCCTTTTATCTCTTCTTCTTGTCTAATTGCTGTGGCTAAGACTTCTAGTATTATGTTGAATAAGAGTGGTGAAAACAGACATACTTGTCTTGTTCCTGTTCTTAAGGGAAACACTTTTAGTTTTTGCCCATTGAGTATTGTTGGCTACAGGTTTGTCACACATGGTCTTTATTATATTGAGGTGTGATTCCTCTATTCCCACTTTACTGAGAGTTTTTATCAAAAAGAAATGGTGCTGGATTTTGTCAAATTCTTTTTCTGCATCTGTTTATTTTTTGATTTTTTAAAATATATTTTATTGATTTTTTACAGAGAGGAAGGGAGAGGGATAAGGAGTTAGAACATTGATCAGCTGCCTCTTGCACACCCCCTATTGGGGATGTGCCTGCAACCAAGGTACATGTCCTTGCCTGGAATCGAACCTGGGACCCTTAAGTCCGCAGGCTGATGCTCTATCCACTGAGCCAAACCGGTTAGAGTTTCTGCATCTGTTTATATGATTAAGTGACTTTTGTCTTTTGTTAATGTGATGGATCACATTTATTGATTTGTGAATATTGTACCAGCCTTGCATCCCTGGAATAAATCCCACTTGGTCATGGTGTATGATCGTTTTAATATATTGCCAGATCCAATTTACTAATATTTTGTTGAAGATTTTAGCACCTGTGTTCATCAGGAATACTGCCTGTAATTTTCATTCTTTGTAGTGTTTTTATCTGGTTTTGGAATTAGGATAATGCTGGCTTCATAAAAAGAGGTTGGAAGTGTTACTTCCTTTTATTTTTTTTTTTTTTGAATAGTTTGAGGAAGGTAGATGTTCGTTGTTCTTTGAATGTTTGGTAAAACTCCCTTGGGAAGTCACCTGGACCAGGGATTTTGTTAGGTGGGAGTTTTTTTTATTACTGCTTCTATTCCCTCAAGTCATATGGGTTCAGCAGGCAGATGGGTTGGGAGTTAAGGTCATTCTCATCTGCTTTTTTTTTTTTTTTGCCAATGAACTATGGGGTGACATCTTCAGGTGAGTGACAGGCAAGGAGTATGGGATATTTGAAAAGAAAGGTGGTATGAAAATTGTCTCAGAGTGGGAAAATAAATTAGCTAGAGAAATGTGGTTGGAATTTGGGTTAAGTATTGAATCTCATTTGAGATATGTGCTCATGATTTAAAGTGAGGCCAGTAAGGAGTGGAGATGTGATTTTATCCAGTTCTGACGGCATCAGTTAGTAGTTGGGATTAGTAAGATTTAAAGTTTTGCCAAGTTAATTCAACAGGAAGAGAGGTTAATGGTGAGTAGGCTGGGAAGCGAAGGGTGATGGATTGGACAGAGGTCCTGAAAAATTACCCAACTGGACGAGTTGAGAGAATAGGAAGTAATGATTAGAGACTGAGGTTATAGAACTTTAAAAAAATCTTTACAATGATACAATAAGGCAACTGGGGCTGGAAGTCAGTTAGCTTAATGCCTCAGTGAGGCAGGAGTGGCTGAATAAGCAGATGAGCCCTTCTAAAGATAGCAGCTGGGACTGACTCCAGAACTTGATTTACTCTGCAACAGGAAGAAGCGGGATGGGAGAATGAGGAAAGGGAGTATAAGACAAGCTACCCTGCAGTGACTGTCAGCTTGCCTCTTGGACCTCAGGTCAATGGCTTTTCTTAGAGGTTCAGGAAAGATAAAGGTGAGGATTCCTATGTAAGATGTGCCTTGCAGCACCAGGGTGGTGGTGGGGAGTAGCAGCCAGTTCCTTAGTATTAGTTTCCTCTACCTTGGATTAATCATTTTAGGGACTTTGGTTCTCTCCTTGACCACGTCAGGGAGGGTTTCATTGTTTTTAAGATATCCCATCCTGTTATTGGGTAGAGATGTTCTCTAATACACCATGGAACTTTATATATATATATAATTACATGTGTCCTTATTCCCCCTCCCCCAACCTCCCACTCATGCCCTCACCCACCCCTGGTGTCTGGGTCCTTTGGCTAGGCTTTTATGCATGCATACAAGTCCTTTGGTTGCTCTCTCTCCCTTACGCCCACCTTCCCTCTGAGGTTTGACTGTCTGATCGATGCTTCTCTGTCTCTGGATGAACAAAAACTGATCCATAGAACTTTCGAGTATTTTTCCTGTCATCTGGATGGCGAGTACATCCTGTGACTTAACACATTATGGACCAGTAGTTTTACTGCTAGCTTTATCCAGTGGCCAGATAAGTTTCTACTGAATGAGCACAAAAAAATGCTTTACATAAACGTTAAAGGCACGCTTTAAAATTACCCATTGCATTTTGAAGTTATTACATGTTCTTACAAGCTAATATCTTTGTAAAGTATTCTTGTGACTGGCCACAAGTCTCAGAACAGAAAAGATGAGAATTCTCGTGACCCATCTGCAATGTGTTATGGCAAGCCCAAGGCTCTGTTAGCGGCCTCCCATTTGCTGTGGAAGAGAGTGGGTCAAAACTAGAGACCTCCAGACTTATTAGAAGGCTTTGAGATATATAAAAGCCTTACTAGCAGAAAGGTGCTGACACATCCTTCTCAATTAACCATTAAATTAGTTCTCTTAGAAAGACCTCACCTCACTTTTGAAATCTTCCAAGAGATACTACGGATCCTTTAGCTCTTCCTGAAATACTGGTGCTTTGTCTTATAGGAATGGAGGCACATGGACCGGAAAGAAAGCCTGAGAACCTAAGAATGGATGCCACCATCTCTAAATGTCAGTCCTTGCTGGGAAGGTAGCGGCTGAGCACAGAAAGGTGAGCCGAAACCGAAGTGAAGATGGGAGGGGGGCTGACAAAGGAAGGGAGGGGTCAGCACACTGGAAGGAGCATGGGCTCCCAACGCCCGGTCACGACAGGTGGGGCTCGGAGTAAGATGCTTAGAACTTAAGTCTTTGTTTGCTCATCTTTAAAGAAAATAACTATCAATAAATAATACTATTAGGTCTTTCACGATATCTGAGCTCAGACACCCTGAAATAGTACCGACGAAAAGCACCTGAAATTGCTGCTAACAGATAGTGTCACTGGAACTGAGGTGAGTGCTATTTTTGATGACAATATTGACATTGTGATTCACTAACTCTACTCGGAGGGTCCTTGACACTGGTGGGGCCGTTGAAGGCACGTCTGTGTTTCTTTACCCCCAGGGCTAATATAAAGGAAAGATGACTTGGAAAGTAACGAAAACATTTTAAACGAGATCAACATATAAACATATGCAAAGTGACACTAAAAGTTCAAATTAAAACTAGACCAGAATATTTACATGTTTTATTAAATCTTTACAATCAGTAATTATAATCAGATACATTTATATACAAGGATTATATACATTTTGCCCAGACTTTTACATCACAGTACATAGTTTCCCTTAGAAATATTGTATACATTTATCACCAAACAATAAAATCCCACAACAGTAGTGTTACAGCACCTGTTAGTACAGACATCTTTTTCATAAATTACATCATAAGAAAATATACGGCTGTAAATTGGGCTTTTAAAAATGTCTTTTAAAAAATCTGAACATACAATATTTCATTCACAGAATGTTTTTTTCTATGTTCTGACTAAAGCCTTGTGCAGAAAACGACCGGTTGGAATATTCACTAAATGCCCCACCTAAACAAGCACTATTTGAATTCCTTATGCTGAGCTTTCTTTATGATGAAGTTGGCATGGGGTTTGGTAAGAGAACAAATGCTGGTTTTACTATGAAAAGGGCTGTGTGACAGTAATTTGAGACAATTCTCGAGGGAGTAATTATCAGAGTGTGCACAATTTTTCATTTTACTCTTTAATACTGTGAAGTAAAAAGTATGATGTCAAAAATTATTTGTTCTGAAACAATAACTATGTTCTTATTGGAAGCCTATTAAGGTTAAAAAGAAAACCTAACCAACAAAATATCCCGCACCAAACTAGTAAATTACAATTCTTTCACACCTAAAACTTTATGGGAAATTAAGTATTGCAAATTAAATCAATGGACTCTGATAAGAAGAAAAAACTACAGCTGTTTTTAGTTGGTAAACAAGTTAAACTTAAATACCTGAATTAAATACTTGCTCTAATAGCTTTCAGATAAAAGCCTTACTTGATTCCAGGTTTGTAAACATTGTATAAATCCTTCTTAGTCAATTTTATGGCTCTGGTGATCACTTCAGCTCTATTTCTATGCAATCAACAGTTAACTGAGGTAGACCAGATGTTTCTAAAATTCAGGGTTTTATAGACTCCCCTGAATCTTTAGGAAGTAAATAAAATCTCTATAGAAGGTATTTTTAAAAAAAACCTCTAATGCTGTTGGAATTTTTTAATGAACTGAAAAACAACTTCACGGCAGTATGTTAAATAAGAAATGTAGAGGCAATCGCAATGTTAGAGTTATACTTTTTCTTAAGTGGGGAAAAATCAAGTATAATTCCTTCTGGGCGCTGAGTATAACTCAATTTTCTTTCCTGTCTTATTAAGGACTCACTTTCCTAAGCAAGTAAGCAATTTGCTTCTAGACCACAATGAATGGCAACAACTCCCCCTAATGGCCAAAGGTAGGTAGAGTGGCAGTAAGCTGGCTTTTCCTTGTATGCCACAAAAATATTTGCTGGGGAGAAAAAAATATGTTGCTTTGATAACTTGGAAAAGTGAGATTTAAACAACAACGGCTCTGAGCTACAAACAAAATCAAATCACTAAATATAAGGCTTCTGGAATCAAAGTCTTAGAGGAACATCTGCTCCCTTTTGCCAAGCCCCAGTCCTATAAATCAAGGCAAGTAATTAAGCTTCAGCTATTTTGGCAGCTTTGCAATTAAACTGAATAAAGCACTATGTCTATCCCTTCGTGAACTCTATGTATTATAGTTCTATCTTCTTATGCCAAATTTCACATGCAGTGACTAAAAAATGTCCATTTTGGTGTCAGGTTTAATTAAGGACCAATGAAGGTCTTGTATACTAATCTACACCCCCTAAGTGAATTCCCTATTAGATTTATGGTTCACTGACCCAATTAAGTTTAGCTGGAGTTTCTGAAAGCAGCGATTTTTCCTCTTATAAAAGAATACGTCTAGCTGGATCTAAGACACACTGTACATGAATATACACAAATACAATACAGCACTGCTGCTTTTTTTTTTTTTTTAACAGCTTCATACACAGTTTCAGTTCGTCAGTACCTCAAAACTGTCTTAGGAGAAGGTTTTATGTAATGTCATGGTAAAGAAAATTAAGTCTTAAAAAATATGCCTTTGGAACACATTCAGGTAAGTTAAAAAAATAAATAAAATGAATAAAGCTATGATTTCAACTACAGGACTATCTAGATATCAACAACAAAAATTAAATGTGGCCAGCTCCAGACTGCCACCAAAAAAAATTATTCAGCTATATGGCTGCATGTTAGTTGGTACTGTGTATGTTTTCTACACAGGTTACCAGAGACTAATTTTCAAGTCCATATCAAAAGGAGTATTTGTTTTAAAAAGAAAAAGCAAACTTAGAAACCATGATTCAACAGAAAATGTGACAGGCTCCTTGGGTACAACTTTAGAAAGCACAGTTACCCCAGGATTTTTAGATCACTACAACAGCATGACATGGCTTCCTAAGACAGAGAAATGGAACAAAATGTATTAAGCTATCAGTCACCTGGGCCTTGTGGCTCAAACTGCATACTAAACCTGGGATGGAGTAAGGCTGATGACTAGAGGGAATCGCCTCTGAGAGAAACGAACTGGAAAAGGTTGATCATTTACCCTATAAGGGATCTAGCACTAAGTTCCACTCAGAGTAGTCACAGCTTTCCCTATGGAAGGCCCAATGGCAAGCTCATATTGCAACATTATAGTTTCTCCCTTGCTCCATTTTTCAAAAGTAACCAATTTCCACGCATAATAGATGACCTTTTTACCTGGTCCCAATGATTAGTCCTTATGCAGAGAACTCACTGAGAAAGCACACTGGCTTCACCTTTGGTTTAAATAAAAAGGACATTGTTAAGGGGGGGAGGGGAGAATCAAGTCATCTCGATCATCTGTTACACAAGGAAGCAAGTGAAAGTGATGAGCAAGACTGGTCTCACTATGAACACATTTGCTTCATAACCATTAGGTCACTTTGAGTGTTTCTGTGAAGGCAGCACAACCAGAATGCCCACAATATGCTTGGTGTTTCCCAAGATTCTCTAACCCCCAAGCCTAGAATGTCAAGCTTCCTTTCATTAGGAAGCAATACAAACTCCTACTCCCCACCCCACTACTAACCGGATTTGTCTCTCATCTGTCCAGAGCCTGCAGAAACCTGGATCCGAGGCGCGTCCAGTAGTCTCCTCCTGGCCTGAGGCGCTGCAGGGTGGTGCGTGCTGCCATCAAGGGCACTGTGAGTTTCCATTTCTCATGGGACAGCTTGAAACAAGGTCAATTCTAACATAGCAAGCTCCAGGCTCCTATAACCAACTACCCCAGCCAGAACGTGGTTGCTCGTCACCATACTAAAGCCTCCCACTAGAGAGCCTGCTAAGTATGAGGGTGTCCACTAACCACAGTTTACCTACTCTTTTTAAATACCTACCACCGATTCTTCAGTGAGTCATAGTTCACCCTTCTTCATCATTTTCTTCTTCTTCATCATCATTTCCTTCTTCATCATTTTAATTGCTTTCATATCTTCATTCCAGTCTGCTAATATGGGGTGTATGGGCTGGCCCTCTTTACCCCAGCTGACATTGGGATTGGAATCTTCCTCAGTTTCTGACTGTTCTTCGTCTTCATCTTCATCTAAATATGTACATTCACCATCAAAGCCTGTAGGCCCATGGTTTCCCGTGGGATCAGAATTCTGCTGGGAAGGAGAAGCGCTTGCAGCAGCACTGTCCGTGGCTGCTGGAGATGATGGGGATGATTCTGGGTGAGAGTTCAGAGGGCTGTCCTCTGGAGATGCTCCAGCCACCGAATCCGCCTCCTGAGAGTCTGGTGTGGTCTGTTCAGCACTCTGAGACTCATTTTCCGTTTCAGGATCTGTGTATGAAAGAAATGAGCTTCATGAAACCTTTCCCCTAAAAGAGGGCATCACATGTTCAAAAGCATACTGGGTTTTACAATCCAATAAAAAAGTTTACTGTTCTGCATTAATATGTTTTTTTTAAACAGTATTATTAAATTATTGTGACAAGAAAAAAATAAACGTGTTTCCAAATAACAGATAAGACTGCCTTCAATGGATATGAGTAAATGCCAAGATATACACTAAATAATACTAAAATGCATATACATTTGCATTGTAGCTCAAAAATTTATTAAATACCTAAAGTCTGGGAAGCTTGCACATAAGAACATATTACATATTAAATAGAATTTTAAACAGCACATATCACTGCTATATTTTAAGATAAGTCTTTTGGAAAGTGAAATCCCCACTCAGTAAGCCATGAAAATGCAGATAATACAAAATGTTGGATGATTTAAAGGCATTGTGATTCGTTAAATATTTTCATAAAGACACCTGAGTTATCTGTTTCATTTTGTAGGTCTAAGAATTATAATCATCCTGAAATCCACTGGAGGGCTGACCAGTAAGTCAAACCCTCTTGCAATGAATACATAATGAAACCATCAAAGGCATTTTACTTAGGGTTCTGATAAAGTGTTTAAACAGCGGCCATGGCCACGTGCTGCACACACCTGCACACCCCCCCCACACACACAGTAGGTCAGCAAACACCTCCTGAGAGTCCACTGGGGGGCAGGCACTCTGCAAGGTGCTAAGGGTAAAACCGGCAAACACCAGATATGCCCCTATGGATCTTATCAGTTGGAGAAAATGACATTTCCAAAGAATCACAAAATAAATGGAGAACTCTGACACGTGTTCTTAGTGCCACTATAATCAAAACAACCTGATACTGGCACAAGGACAGGCATATAGATCAGTGGAATAGAATAGACACCTCAGAAATCAACCCAAGCCATTATGCTCCATTAATATTTGACAAGGAAGGCAAGAACATACAATGGAGTCAAGATAGTCTCTTCAATAAATGGTGTTGGGAAAAGTGGACAGATACGTGCAAAAAAAACACCAACTACACCATTAAACACAAGAATAAACTCAAAATGGACAAAAGACTTAAATGCAAGTCTTGAAACCATAAAAATTCTAGAAGAAACCATAGGCAGCAAAATCTGACATTTCTTGTAGCAATGTGTTTACAGATACATCTCCTAGGGCAAAGGAAACTAAGAAAATAAATGGGACTACATCAAAATAAACTGCACAGCAAAAGAAAGCATCAACAAATAAAAAGGGAGCCCACTGGGAGAAGAGATTTGACAATGATACATCTGATAAAGGGTTAATATCCAAAACATATAAGGAAGTTATGTAACTTAACAAAAGGAAGATAAACAGTCCAATTTAAAAATGGGCAAAGGACCTATGAAAAAATGCTCGAAATCACTAATCATCAGAGAGATGCAAATTAAAATGATAATGAGATATCACCTCATATCTGTCAGAAGGGCTATCATCAACAAATGGCAAGTTTTGGAGAGATTGTGGAGAAGAGGGAACCTAGTGCACTGCTGGTTGGAATGCAGAGTAGTGCAGCCATTATGGAAAGCAGTATGGAGTTTCCTCAAAAAATTACGGAACTGCCATTTGAATCAGCAATTTCTAGGAATATATCCTAAGAAACCTAAAACATCAATCTGAATGTATGCACCCCTGTGTTCATAGCAGCACAATTTACAATAGTTAATATTTGGAAATAGCTCAAGTGCCCATCAATAGACAGGTGCATAAAAATGCTGTGTGGTACATTTATAACATAGAATACTATGCAGCAGTAAAAAAGAAGGATCTCTTACCCTTTGAGACAGCATGGACGGACCTGGACAATATTATGCTAAGCAAAATAAGCCAGTCAGAGAAAGACAAGTATCCAAAACATATAAGGAAGTTATGTAACTTAACAAAAGGAAGATAAACAATCCAATTAAAAAATGGGCAAAGGACCTATGAAAAAATGCTCTAAGTCACTAATCATCAGAGAGATGCAAAATAAAATGATAATGAGGTATCACCTCATGATCTCATATGTGGAATCTGATGAACAAAATAGATTTGGAGACATAGAACAGACTTTGGAACCTCAGATGAAAAGTGGGGAGGGTGGGTGTGAAGAGATCAAAGGACTTGTATGCATATATGCATAGCCCATGGACACAGACAACAGGGTCTGATGGCCTGGGGTATGTGGTGGTGACAGGCTAGAGGGGGTCAATGGAGAAAGAGGGGGGACATATACTTTCAACAATACAGATTTAATTTCTGAAAAAGGGGGGAAAGGAGATTTGAATGTTTCCTTCAAAAAGTGACACTTGAAAGGTAATTTTTTTCTTAAAGTGACATTTGAGCTGAGATTTATAATTGGAATTAGTCAAAGAAGTGGGGGAGATGGGCCAATTCTAAAACCAGAAAAACTGAAGGAAACACAAGCATGCAGGCAGGTATAGGTGGGTGGTACATACACACCAATTGATGAGGTAGGATTACCTGACTAGGAAAGTTTACATTCTCAGAGAGTATGTGCTGAGGGACGTGGGGGGAGGAGGGGGGGACACATTCTTTTCTAAGCTGTGACAAAGGTGCATTTTAACTGAGACAATTAGGAAAATTGGGGTGCCCAAGGAAGAGGAAGCAGGGCTGCTTAGAACTCATAGGTGCTAGGTTACCCTAAATTCTAGGGAGAACAACAAAAAACCTTCAAGTTTGTTTCTAGATGGCAATAATCTACTGTGTAGAAAGAACAGGAAAGGTGCAGTGCTATGCCATCTAGAAATCAAGATTATACTTAGGTAAAACAAAAAAATTACCTTAGGTTACCTACGATACATTATTTTAGAAATCTAGCTAATACAACAGGATCACAGAATAGTCACTGTAAATATAGAAGAAGAAAAGGTCAAATTTGTGGAAGGCCCCCTGCCACAGAAGGCGCCAAGGCTTTCTTTTAAGTTCATGTCGACTGAACCCCTGAAGTAGGCACAGCCTTATCTTGGGGGTATATCTAACCAAGAGGTGAGAATACCTCAGTTGACTCTTCAAAGCCAGGTGCAGGGGAATGGGTTTTTATTATGTAAATCTAGTCAAGCATCAGGAATGAATGTGATTCAGGCCCATTCAGAGGTGACATTCACAAGGAAGCTACAAGAATGCACACAATCCCCTTTTATTTACCCTTAATAAAACCTCCTGATATTTGGCTATAAATAAAAGTTGCTGCACTGTCTCTGGGCTCTGTTCATCTATCAGAGGGCAGATGCCACACCCAGGTCCAGCTTTCCCTCTATTTCTGTCTCAGTCTTGTTTTATTCAATTTTCCTCAACCCTCATCGCGTTCTATTCAAGATTTTAACCCCTGCGTTCTCTCTGCACTGGTCGAGAGGAGAGAGAACAATCCCCTTCCATACAAATTGTTTTTAGATTGTGTTGTATACTTAAAGCAACTCTTAATTTTTAAAAATACTATTAATATAATTTGATGAGGGTAAAAATAAAATAGATATATACCAATGATCCCTCTATAGCAGCAAGTACACTTTCACAATAAAAATAAAAGCTACAAAATATAGAACTGAATTTATTATGAAAGATACATGGCCCATATTGCGTAATACTATAAAATCTCAATGAAAATGTAAAATATCTGATTACATTTATAAGTAAGGATAAGTTTCTGGATGGAAAGTCTTAATATTTAACAAAATTTTCCCATTTATATGTGAATTTAGGAATGGTGTATCAGAAACAGAAACAAAAGAAGAATGATTAAATGTTTTTAATCCTCACCCAAGGATATGTTATTACTTTTTTTAGAGATAAAAGAAAGGAGAGAGCAAGAGAAACATCAATGTGAGAAATACCAATCTGTTGTTTCTCATCCCCACCCTGATGGGAAGTCAAACTGGCAACCTAGGTGTGTGCCCTCAGAATTGAATCCACAACCTTGTGGTATATGGGATAAATAGTTCAACCAAGTGAGGCCCTGCAGGTACAAATTATTAAGTTTTAATAATGAAAGGACAAGGGAACTTTGGGTAGAGACTTAAAGACTGGATGTTCTACAGTCGTTCATTCATCTTCACAACCAGCTAGTGACTCTTTATTGAAAACAAGGATTACAGAGATGAGAAGTAGGTAAAGCAGCACAATGTAATAGGACCAGGGGCTTTTAGGGATTGAGAGGCATTTCCAGAAAGAGGGAAGTGACTTTGCAAATGTAAAAATGCACCAGTAAAATGGCATGGCTAGGCAGAGAGGGTAGGTACCTATCAATTCTGCTAACAAAAATGATTTCGGGGCTACTTTCCTGCAATGAGGCCATCTGCATACAGACTAGATTTTTCTCCTCAGAATCAATTCCTTTCTCACAGCAACACAGCTTCTACAGTCCAACCTGAGAACACGTTTACCCCAATCAGCTTCAGGGGGAAAGGCTTAGGAAAAGTTGCTAACACTGCCAGTTCAAAGCAGGGACCTTTTTTTTCTTTCTCCATTTTCTCTGGCTGCCTCTTTCTCAGACAGACACAAATATCGTAGTAGCCCTGAAAACATCTGCCTGTAGCTGTCAAGGCTCTGCGGGTCTACCTGCAACTGCAAACATAAAAATGTATAGAAATACAGATCTCTTTTTCCCTTGGGAAAAAGATTCTTAATTGTAAACTTAATTGATTCTTAACTGTAAACTGTTTCAAGTTGGAGCTACAGGCAAGAAACACAGTGTCTTTTGTTCGTGGGCACAGGATTAGAATTAGTATTAATAGACTTCACATTTTGGAAAGATGGAACACATGAGAGACAGGGTAGTAAAACTTCTGTGGCTACAACAGTCTCCCTTGATAATTTACTAGTTCTTTACTTCTGTGTACAGTAGTTCTTATTTACAGGAGATATATTCCAAGACCCCCAGTGGGTACCTGAAACCAGAGTGCCAAAACCTGTATGTACCATGTTTTCTTTCTATATAGACATATCTATGAAGAGTTTACTTTATAAACGAGACACAGTTTGATATTAACAACAATCTAATCTAATAAAAGAGTAATATGCAAATTAGGCATCACTCCTTCACAAAGATGGCCGCCCCCATAGCCACAAGATGGTGGTGGCCAATCCAGCTCAGCCCCGCCACTCAAGTGGTCAGGCCTATTAGCCAGGCAGGTGGTGGGGGAGGTGGGGAGCTCAAGGGGCAGAACAGGTGATCAGAGGGGGCTGGGGGTCCCCTGCCCAGGTCAGAGGCCTCAGGCATGAGCAAGGGAAGAGCCAGTGATCGGAGGGGGGCAGAGGTAGAGCCGGTGATTGGGGCTCATAGAGGGGTATGAGGGTGCCCTACCCAGGCATGAGGCCTGGGTCTGGGCAAGGCCAGAGATTGCAGGGGCCTGGGCTCTGCAGAGCCAGCAGCGATCAGAGGGGTCTGGGCACCAGTGGAATCGGCAAAGTAGGGGTCTGGGGGTTCCATGCCCAGGCCTGCAGCCTTGACCAGAGGCTGCCAGTGGGGCAAGGGCAGAGCCGGCAATGGCAGGGGGCAGGATCAGAGACGGTAATCACAGAGGCCTGGGCTCTGTGAAGCCTGCAATAGGAGGGGCTTGGGGGTCTCCTGCCCAGGCTTGCAGCCTCAGGCAGAGACTGCAGGTCTGTACAGGGGCAGAGCAAGTGATCGCAGGGGTCTGGGGGTCCCCTGCGCAGGCCTGCATCCTTGGCAGAGGTTATAGGCCTGGGCAGGGGTAGAGCTGGGATTGGGGGGCAGGGGTGGAGCCAGTGATTGGAATGAACTACAGAGGAAACACCTTTTCTTACCGCTCACTGACCAAGCTCCCTGTATGCCACTGCTAATATTCTTAGTAACTTGGGTAATAAGAATCCAAAAAGGTTATCTAGGGTTTCTCCACCACACTCCTGGAGAAAAAAAAATGAAGGTCCACTGCTGGAGGGCTAAGAAATGTCATATCCTGCCCTAGGTGGTTTGGCTCAGTGCATAATGCCTCAGCCTGCTGACTGCAGGGTCTGGGTTCAATTCTGACCAAGGGCATGTACCTAGGTTGCAGGCCGGGGCCCAGGTCAGGGCATATGCAGGAGGCAACCAATCAATCCTCTTACTTCGATGTTTCTCTGTTTTTCCCTTCTCTTCTACATTCTCTAAAAATCAATGGAAACATATCCTCAGGTGAGGATAAAAAAAAAGAAAGAAATGTCATATTCTATGAAAGGCACATCTTGAAAGTTGTCATTTTTTCATGGTGAAGGGACTGGAGTCCGTGTTGATGAAAACACCTTGGTGACTGGAAGTGGCTGCAGCAGCAGGATGATGGGGCTGGTGGCTTCCCCTGATTAGCCTGGTCACCTCCCACAAAGGGAGGCCAGACTGCGGCTTAGGCCCACTCCCCAAGGGGAGGAGGGAGCAGGCCTAAGCCATCAGTAGGACACCCCCTGTGGGCTCCCAATATGTGAGGGGGCAGGCTGGGCTGAGGAAACCACCCCCCCCCCCCGCAGTGCACGAATTTTGTAATTATCAGTAACTGATAATACAACAGTTATAACAATATCTACACTAATGAGAAACATGCAAATTGGTGTCACTCTTCTATAACTCAAGCCATGCCCACCAGCCAATCAGAGCAACTATATGCAAATTAACTCAACCAAGATGGTGGCTGGCAGCCACGGAGCTGGAACAAGCAGAAGGCTTGGTTGCCCCAGTGATAGAGGAAGCCAAGCTTCCTGCCTGCCCTGCTTGGCTGTAGCCTCCACTTGAGGCAACCAAGTTTCAATTATATAAGATAAATAAATCCCAGATACCTGCTTCCAGCCAGCCTCGCTGGGCGCTTGGGTTGCTGGGGGCCGTGGCCAACCTAATAGCCATCAGCCCATCACCCAGGATGGCTACACCCTCATGGGGTGAGGGTCTCTGCTGGGGGCCATGACCAGCCTGCAGACAGCCATCAGCCACTCACCCAGACTGGCCAGGCATCCCAGCAGGGACCCCTACCCTGAATGGGCTGTGGCCATTCTGCAAATAGCCATCAGCCCCTCACCCAGGCTGGCCAGGCACACCCATGGGTACCCCCACCCTCAAGAGGCTGTGGCCAGCCTGCAAACAGCCATCAGACACTCACCCAAGCTGGCCAGGCACCCCAGCAGGGACTCCCATTCTGAAGGGGGTTTGGCCAGTCTGAAAACAGCCCTCAGCCCCTCACCCAAGCTGGCCAGGCACCGAAGCGGAAACCCCACCCTGATCCAGGACACCCTTCAGGGCAAACCAGTCAGCCCTACCCATACACCAGGCCTCTATCCTATATAATCCTATCCTATATAATAAAAGGGTAATATGCAAATTGACCCTAACAGTAGAACCACTGGGAATGACTGGTCACTATGACACACACTGACCACCAGGGGGCAGACGCTCAATGCAGGAGCTGTCCTCCGGTGGTCAGTGTGCTCCCACAGCGGGAGCTCTGCTCAGCCACAAGTCAGGCTGAAGGCTGCCAGTACAGCGGTGGTGGTGGGAGCCTCTCCCGCCTCCTCAGCTGCGCTAAGGATGTCCAACCACAGCGTAGGCCTGCTCCCCGATGGCAAGTGGACATTCCCTAAGGGCTCCTGGGCTGCCAGAGGGATGACTAACTGCCAGCTTAGGCCCGATCCCCGGGGGAGCAGGCCTAAGTCAGCAGGTGGACATCCCCTAAGGGGGTCCCAGACTGTGAGAGGGCACAGGCCAGGCTAAGGGACCCCCCCCTTCCCGAGTACACAAATATTTGTGCACCGGACCTCTAGTACTGTAATAAAAGTTATGTGAATGTGTCTCTCACTATCAAAATATCTGATAACTGATCTGGCTACTAATTGACTAAGGGGCAGAGAGTGTACACGGCATCAATATGCTGAGTGATTCACATTCAAAACAGCAGGCAATTTAAAACTTAGAAGTTGTTTACCTCTGAAGTTTTCCATTTAATATTTTTGGAGAGTGGTTGACCAGGAGTAATTGAAACCGTGCAAAGTAAAACTGTAGATTAGAGGGGACTCCTGTAATAAGATATCTGAACATTCTTATTAGCAGGCAGGACTATTATAGATAGTTCTATATTCATGGCTGGGCCTTATCATCTGAATCAAAATGTGGGGGTGGGAGTGGAGGCTTGCTCTGGGGCTTCTATTTCTGTATTAAAATGTGGAAAGAACTGCTTCATCAAAACTATGTGACTTTATAAGGGAAATACATAATTGTGGAATGAGATTTTTAGAAAGAGCAACCTGGAGGTCATTTTATTGCTCAGATTTTAAGAATGCTATTATCTGGTGTGCTGATACAATCCCTCGATGGTACAGTATGTCGAGATACAGCTGGGAGATAAAAAGCGGCACCTTCGTAGTCTTGTTCAGTGTTTTTCCAAATGTAACAACTACCCGGGATGCTTATTTAAAATTTCATATTCTGATCCTCTGCCTTCAGAGAGTCTGATTCAATATTCTGTAGAACTCAGGAACCTATTCTTTTAACAATACACTGGCTGATTCTGATATGGAAGACAAGCATGACGTATGCAGTAACAGCCCAGGAAAAATGAATGATAACCACTACCAACATTAACTTCTTACAACATTTCCCTAATAAAGTAGTTGATGTCATAGATCTATTATCACTGATTTTTTTATATCGATAAATGTTAATTATATTGCAACTTGTTGCTGATTTAGTCACTATTGCTGTACAGTTCTTGAAAGAGCTACACAAGGGGAGTTTTCTTAAGACTTTTGGTCAAAAGATGACTATTACAGAATCACAGTTCAATAAATGTATAGACTATCAAAATTTTAAAATACATACTATAGTTTAAATAACACCCCTTTACTGCAAGGTTCTTAAGTGAATACTGTTCAGATAAATTTTTTTGGAAGTAGTAGAACTTATCTTTTCTTATATCTGTTATGGGAAGCACATGCTTTTAAATAATCTCATAGTCCTAACCCCATGCACCCTGATAAACATACATGTTTTAAAACAGATCAATATTTTAAAGAGTTTGTATTATATTCGAATAAGAAGTGATCAAAAGTAATGCTTCCAAAACAACAGTGTCTTTGTTAGTGACTCTTGCATGAACACAGACTAGTGTGAATTCTTATCCCATGGGATATTTAATTTATAGAATTTGTTATAACAGGATCAATAAAGAATTATTATGGGACAGCTGACTAGACATGAAATAATCTAATCACATTAAATCAGATGCTATTGTGGCATCCACTGAACCAAATTTATATATATATATGTACGTGTGAGCATATATATATGTATATATACACATACACACACACATATATGGATAATTTGAGGCCTATTAATGAAAATACTTACTACTATTAATATTGTAGCTTGGAATCATTTTACCTTTTAATATTGCTGCTGAAATTCCAATGGTAGCAAAAAATAGGGGGAAAAAGCAAAGGTATTAAAGAGTTACATGGAGTAATAATTTGCCTGTTTGATGTGCCTTAAATGCATAAATGTAGGAAAGAATATCTGAGTTTAGAAAAAGGGCTCATAAAAAAACATCAGGTACATGGGAGGATCACAGAAGATTACAAATCCTTTCTATTCTGCTCTGTTTCCATCTTTTACATCCTTATGTGCAAGATACTCACTCCACTTCTCTTAAATAGCAGACATGTGAAAGAAACTCAAAGAAGAATAAAGGAATACAAAAGGACAAGACAGAGCACTGATTTGGCTAGCAGTAGATTATTGCTAAACTTTTTTTTTTTACTGCTCCACTGGAAGTTATAATGAATTAAATCAGACACACACAACACACACTATACACACACAGAGTAGCCAGATTATTATAACCACCTGATGTTTGTAGGCAAATTAGCCGTACACTGCATCATATGGGATATGGAAGCTGAAGGCTTGTTCAAACACCTTTGCTGTCTGCAGTTACCAAGATAAAACGTCTCCAATTCGCACAGGAATACAAGGATTGGACAGTTGAGCATTGAAAAAAGGTCATGTGGTCCGATGAATCACATTTCCATTTGCATCATGCAGATGGCAGAGTGAGAATTTATTGGAAACAGCATGAAAGCATACACCTCACATGCATGAGTACAACCCTTCAAACTGGCGGGGGCAGTGTTATGGTTTGGGGCATGTTTTCCTGGCATGATTTTGGCCCTTTAATTTGTGTGGAACAACGTCTGAATAGCACAACATACCTAAGTATCGTTACTGATCAAGTTCACCCTATCATGTTGATGGTGCATCCCAATGGAAATGGCTTCTTCCAACAAGACAATGTGCCATGCCACAGTGCTTGTATTGGGCAGGAGTGGTTTCAACAACATGAGGGAGACTTTACCTTGCTTAGGTGGCCCCCACAATCACCAGATCTCAATCCATTTGAGCATTTGTGGGACAAAGTTAAAAGAGCCATCAGGCAGCTGGTTCCACAACCATCAAATCTCACAGAACTGGACAGTGCTATTTATCAGGCATGGTGTCAGATTCCTCGCATCACCTTTTAATATCTCGTGAAGTCAATGCCAAGAATCGCCACAGTATTGAAGGCAAAAGGTGGCCCAACGAAGTACTGTTGGGGTGGTCATAATAATCTGGCCACTCTGTGTGTGTGTGTGTATACACACACACACACACACACGTTCAAGGGCTGTTAAATTGCGTTGTTTACCCATATCTTCAGAAAAAAATCACTCCTGTTGTGGAAAACAACCTGCTTCCCTATTTATAATGGTCTGGGCCCCCTAGCAACTTCAGCACGAAATTATAGCTAATTTGCCTACAGGTGGACATAATAACCTGGCGTGCGTGTGTGTGTGTGTGTGTGTGTGTGTGTGTGTGTGTGTGTATCAAACAAACATCCCAGGGGGTTCAACAGCCCTATAGAAATTACACAACTTTATCCATTTAAGAGGGGTGGGAGGAGTATAGCTCTCTCTGTAAGTGTCTCTGGTGGGTAAGAAAAACTGCTACCAAACCAGGATCAATCTATGTTGCATGGTTCACTTTCCCTAATTTCCCCTCTATTTCTGGGTATACAACTATAAAACAGTAACAGTAAGACACTGCCTTTATACAGTAATTTGGGTTTCAAAGATCTTTCAAATTACCAACAAACGTTTTGGCCTAGAGAGGAAGAAACGAAGTAATAAGGCTTGCTATCTTGTTCTTCAGACATCACCATTTGCAATTCTTGTAACCTATAAACAGATCTCAGTGGAGAAAACCTGCTGGATTTCTACTGCCTTCACTATGACTGTGGTCATTTGATTAAAGATGGCCTGGTGAAACCCAATTACTATTATGTTGTATACAACACCATTCTATACAATCTCTTTTTACTCCTTTTAAAAGAGATGTAAGATGCAATATCAGTGAAATTGAATAGTGAGCATCTGTGGATGTTAAAATGACTCTCTGGATGTAATCTTTTGTATAATCATCACTGGGCAGAAACAAAGCAAAAATTATAAATTACATTTTAAAATACAATTCTAAAAACATCTTAACTTGGCAAACAAAGCCAAATAAATGTTTTACTACTCTTCAAATGAAAAATATATTTGCAAATCATCTCTTAAAAATTGTACTTATTTTACCAGTAATCCAAAAATAACTTTTTGTCACTCACTTTTGTTATAAAACCAGTAAAATTAATGCTGAATTGCATTACGGTAAAACAAATGATTTTATCCATACCTCGATCTTTTGCTTTGTCAGAAAGGAGCACTTCCACCTCCTCATATTCCTGGATAGCATCCAATATGATATTTCCTTCTTTACTGAATAGGAACAGCATGGGGATCCTGATGTCATCTGTGTCCTTTCCATCACCTGCCATCTGGAACAGAGGGGCAGTATCACTGCTGCTTCCCTCATTGTCATCTAGACACAAACACAAATATATCAATTAAAAAGGTCTACCTACTAGTTGCTACTGTTTTGTACCTGTTGGCTGCAATGATTTTATGTACCAAGAATCATAAAAACAACAAACATAGTTTTTGAAACCACTAATTCTATTCCTAGAAATGTATCCTGGGAAATAATTCAAAAGAAGCAAAATGATCTATGCCCAAAGAAGTTTACTGATCTGCTTGCTATCTATAATTGTGAACTCTACTTAATGGAACACACGGAAAACCAAAATGTTACAAGAAAAGAGTATAATATAAAAGTCTATGGTTAGGACAGTAAAAATTTCATATGCTTATGAAAAAGCCTAGAAACTGAAAAATTCAAAGACCTGGTTGGATGACAAAGATAGAACTATAAATAAAGTTTTACTGTGCTCTGAATTCCCTCTAATGGCATTATCTTCCTTTACAAAATTACAAATTCATAGTTCTTTTTTATATACTATTCACAAAGAATAATTATGACTGTAGTGGTTTTTCCTCTCTAAGTACGATCAAGCATTGGTGTCAATTTACACTGGTTAAATACTAGTTGTAGACTGCTAACTACTGTTGTACTGGCAATGCCAGTACTATGCACCACTAATCTCACATGCCAGTCTGCCTAGGAACCTGCCTGTCCCTCCTCTGAGGACTCACTCTGCTAGGCCCTGCTATGTGGAGAATACCATGTAGGACCCATCACCTTTGCAAGAACTGATTAAATAAAGGACAGCTTCCTGACCCGCAGTGTCTCTGTGGGAAGTGGCACACAGATTATTTCAGTTAGCAGTGGGAATGGCCACTTGAGAACTGATGAGCAAAGAGGGAGCAGGTTGGTGAGAAGCTGGAGAATGAAGCAGAATTGCAAAGAAATGCAGAGTTCTGCTGTGTCTCCAGGACCCCAAGCTAGAGACAGAGATATGAAAAACATGTCATGCTCCTGATGATTTTCAGCTCTCACTTCCACTTCTTCAGAATGTTCAGTTCTATTTCTTACTCTTGGGTTCAATGAAAATATATAACCTATATTCATATAGTAAACAAACCTCTCTTCTTAAACTAGCTTAAGTGTCTCTGCAGCCGAATGATTTCTAAGATAATTTGTACTTCTAGTACTTGCAATAAAAAACAATTAAGCCTTGTCCTGACCCGTTTGGTTCAGTGGATAAAGCGTCCGCCTGCGGACTCAAGGGTCCTGGGTTCGATTCCGGTCAAGGGCATGTACCTTGGTTGAGGACACATCCCCAGTAGGGGGTGTGCAGGAGGCAGCTGATCGATGTTTCTGGCTCTCTATCCCTCTCCCTTCCTCTCTGTAAAAAATCAATAAAATATATTTTAAAAAACAATTAAGCCTTAATTTGATCATTTACATATAACTAGAGGCCTGGTACACATTAGTGCACTGGGCAGGGGGTTCCTCCCTCAGCCAGGCCTGGGGGTGGGATGTCTGCCTGCTGGCTTAGGGGAGCGGGACTAAGTAGGCAGGTGGACATCTCCCAAGGGGTCCTTAACGCTGCTACAGAGGCAGGAGACGCTCCTGCCTCAGCTGCTGCGCTTGTCAGCCATGAGCCCAAATTCTGGCTGAGCGGCGTTCACACTATGGGAGCACACTGACCACCAGGGGGCAGCTCCTGCATTAAGCGTCTGCCCCCTGGAGGTCAGTGCACATCATAGTGACCAGTCGTTCTGCTGTTCGGTTGATTTGCACATTAGCCTTTTATTATATAGGATTAAAACCAGTAAAAAACAAAATGTCTCATCAAAAATAAAAAAAATACTTAAGGGAAAGAAGTTACAACACAAGAAAGGTTCCCTTCAAAATTAAATTTTCTGAGAATAAGGATCATTACCTCTTAATTTACCCACAGAACTCAGTATAGGATTCTGTAACAAACAGAAATGTCAGCCTTGACAAACTTTGCAGAGTACGGAATTAGAGACTTCATCACAAAATAGGCAAACTCTAAAATACTCTGCATATGTTCCAGCCTTTATTTTCACTATTTTATATTTTTAGTCTCAGTAAGAGATGTTCAAAATGATAATGATGCCAAGCTATTAAATTCTTCAAAAAATAAAAAGAAACTCATTGTGGAAAACAGCCAAGGATAAAAAGATGATTTCAGTCAGGCATCAGCAACTTTTCATGTACTTGGTTAGACAGTGAATATTTTAGGCTTTTCAGTTCTCTGTTGCAACCACTCACTCCACCATTATAGACTGAAAGCAAGCACAGATAATATGTAAACATGCTGGCATGGTGGGTGCCAATAAAACTGCTTTACAGGAGCAGGCATGGCACTGGAGTGGGCCTGCAGGCTATCGTTCGCCACCCACTGATTTAGGTTATTAAGCAGCATTCCCTTAATACTACTTAACTAATGGAATTTATACCTCATTAAATCAACACTGGAGTGCCCAAAAGGAATAATAAATACTTTTTCACTGAAATAAATCCTAATATTTTTAAATGCCTTACTTTTATTTACCCTAAATTCAAAAAGGAAATCTATCCTAATTAGAAAGAAAAAATTCAAAATGGATTCCCCTGTGAGAGAAGCTATGCAGAAGAACTAACTGTGCAATTAGGATGTGACCTCAGGTCTTTAGTTCTTTCTAAATGTAAATTCCTCCCTACTTAAAGCATAGAAAAATTTATATTTTCCCTGGCCTGCTTGTCATGTTATGATTTCCTAAAAAATAAAAAATAAAAGCACACTGGTTGAAATGCATGAGTGAAATTATTTAAAGTTTGTAATTTCAGAGGGGAAAGACCTAAGGAGATAAAAATTTACTAGCAACTAATGCTTATACCTATCATATGTCAGCTATTAAGCTAAGAAATTTTATATATATTATTTTCGAACCTTATAATCACCTAAAAGATATTTATTACCACTTTCACTGAAGCTAATAAAATATTCTACTGAATAAACAGATACACTAAAGCTGGGCCAACATTACACCATGATTTTGTGGCAGAGCCAGGAAGTGTGCCTCCATGCGTCTGATTCCACAGCCTGAAGGTCTGAGGCAGAATGGGCATTTTCAGGGGCTCCCGCGGGAGTGCCAGGATGTCAGTCTTGCCCTTACAGGCTTTGGCTCTTGTGACACTTTTTTTATTCATGGTGTTGGGTGATTTTACCTCTTCTCTCTACCCGCCTTCACACCTGTCCACAAGTACTTTTACTGCCATTAATATACAGAAACCCACACCTAGACTTTCAAAAAAGATAGGAGACCTACAGAAATTATTAAGAGAGCCATTGGATTGCCTATTCATTATGCTGCCTAGTGAAATAAAAACAGAACAAACGTTTTTATATAACTTTGGAAAACAAAGGGGGAAAAATCCTAAAAATTATCTCTTTCTAGTCAACAGAATGATGCTGATGTGGAGGATGACTTACCAATGACAATGCCACCGATGGCTCCAGCATTCTGGATGTTGCGTGCCTTTTCTGCAAACATGCACTGTCCTCTTTGTAGCAAAGCAATTTTTCCCATCACTGCCTCAGGGTTAGTAAGCTCTGAACAACCATTGTATGGTTTACTGCTTGCAACAAATCCTCTTGTCTGTCAGAAATAAAAGTGACTTCAGTATTCTTTTATCTTCTCAAATCACTAGTCATTAAATAAAATTTATGTAAAGCTTTAAGTAAACCTTGTGTCTTTACTAATGATAACATATCCAGTATATATATTTGAAATAAATTCTGTTTTGAACATTTTGCATGTCATAGTACACAACCAATATTTATTTCTATTTTGCTTTGCAGTTTATAAAGCATTTTTATGTAAATCACTAACCCTGATCTTTATAACAGCCTTGAATGGAATACAGATAATTCATTTTATATATAAGGAAATTGAGACATTACGTAATTTGCTCTAAGACACAATGTTAATAAGTAGTAAAGTTGGAGCCTGTAGCCAGATTTACGACACACCCATATCCACACTTACAGCAGCTGGGAACCACTATAAAACCATCATTGGTAACCAGAAACATTTTTTGAAAGAGGAAAAAAATAGATTTAGTCTACATGAATCTGCAAGCAGTTCTTCTTTCTTAAATAAACCAAAAAACGTTTTTAAAGATATTGGTGTAAAGATGTTTTAATATTCCTCTAGAACAACGATTTTCAACCTTTTTCATCCAATGGCATAAATTACTAAAATTCTGTGGCACACTAAAAAAAACCACAAAAAACAAAAACAAAAAAACACATATTTTTTGCCAATCTGGCAAGAACTAAGTATAATTTTGGTTCATTCACACTGAACAACTATTGTGTTGGCTGTTGTCATTTTTTAATTTGACAATCTAAGGGGAAAAAAGGTCAGTGCTCCTGGTTAGTCAGATACTGTATGCTTTAAAAATTCTTGCAGCACACCAGTTAAAAACTGCTACTCTAGAATGTAAATTAGACGAGGGTGTAAATTTTCACTAGTTTTGTAAACTTGATAGACTGTAAATACCTAAAACAGTGCCTAGATATAGTAGGGACTCAACAAAGAGTTGCTGAATAGATGAGTCAATCTATAAGCCTGCGAAGCTTTCAAATATACACTAGATTTAGTCTAAGTTAGAGATAATAGGGTTCAAAGAGCAATGTCATTAGATTATCAGGATACTTGGGTTCTGGTTCCAGCTCTGCCACCAATTAATTTGATGAACTTGTGAACTGTTGAACAGGGTCTTTGTTTCCTGTGTCAAAACTAAGAGGAAAAACTAGCCTAGAGGTCTTCCATGTCTGCTCAGTGCAAACTCAGCATCAGTTCTCCACAGCTACTCGGGCACTTCAGCTTTAAGTCTCCGAGTCAGATTTTGGTTCAAAAAAGGGGTCTTTGTTAAAAAATCTGAAAACCGCCCTAGTTGGTCTGGCTCAGTGGATAGAGCATTGGCCTGTGGACCAAAGGGTCCCGGGTTTGATTCCGGTCGAGGGCACGTACCCTGGTTGCAGACTTTTCCCAGGCCCAGGCCTTGGTCGGGGCTCATACAGGAGGCAACCAATTGATGTGTTTCTCTCACATCCATGTTTCTCTCTTGTCTTTCCCTCTCTCTTCCACTCTCCCTAAAAATCAGTTGAAAAATATTCTCAGGTGAGGATTAACAAAACAAAGTCTGAAAATCATTTCAGATAAAGGTACTAATTTAGGGATCAGAAATTGGACAGTAAATGACCAATATTTTAAGTAAAATTTTATAAACATATTGTAGATGTAAGTTACGACTCAAAATTTATAAGATACACTTTTTTAACTTTTATTCTGGGAAAGTGAATATTTAGGTTTTTTAAATAAATATTTAAAGATAGGTCATTTTTTAATTAGAAAAGAGACTAAATCTAAATAGAAAAGAAACTAAGAAATTAGACAATATTTTTAACTCAATTTCAGCAAGCACATGGTAAGCGTACACACCTCTTTATGTTTAGACAGATCTAGCCCAAACTGAGCTGGTCCAGCAGTCAATACTACCCTGCCAAAAAATGGGTGGGAAACAATTTGTACAGCTCGTGGAGGTAGCTGCTGTTCTTTCTGTTGCTGACTTGACAATTCAATCATCTCCTGCATAAACCTCAACCCATCTTCAGCATCAATTGAACTAGCAGCCTAGGAAAGAAACAGATAATTTTATCCCTTCTGGAAACATTTAACTTTCTTTTCTTTTTTAATATTGAACTTTAATACTTTTGCACTGGTCTTCCACTCCAAATTTTCTCCTTTCAGTTTTGGTCCCTACCAAATATTTATAGCCTGATTTTTCTTAAAAAAATATTACTTCTGAAAATTACATCTGTAGTTTTTACCAATAGCTCCTTCACTGTTCTATAAACCATTTTTGATACAAGTTGAGAATTGGACTTCCACCCAATGACCAAATGCTCATTTTGCTTGTCGTCACTATTTCCCCTTTTAAGAAATAAACACCATACCTGATCCATACTTCCTTTCTTTGAAATTATGAACCAACAATCAGATTAAATTCAAAACATATTTATCAGGCAACTATTATATTCCAGCACTTGACTAGACACTGGAGAGACAGACTTTTTACTTTAAGAAGTTTGTATCTAGAGGAGAGAGACATGTGAAATTAGCTATATATTACATTTTTCAAGTGGGAAAGTGGACAAGGAAATGACAATTCTGCCAGTGTGGATCTGGAAAATAGAGTGACATCTGAATTGAATCTTTAGAGAGGAAAAGCTGAAGAATGTCTCACAATAGTAGAAAAAGATGGATTCCTGATACTACAGGAAAAGTCAACGGGACTTGATAGGAGTTTAAGAGGATAGAGGACAGAGAGGATTTGGGAGATAGAAGTTCAAGCCTACCCTGAAATTATGGTGGCTTAGTTTTGGTGACTTTGAGAATGAGGACAGGGTTTACTGAGATGGAGAACAAGGAGGAAAGCTGGGATGAGGAGGAGGCAGGAAGAGAATTCAGATTTGCACAGATTGAGGCCGAGATGTAGAAATGTATGACGGGTAGATCAAAGCTGGGTTTAAGAGTAAAGTTAGGATTCGGGGTTACATATGTATAAATAAGAAATCAAGTGTACAAAGATGACAGCTGAGCTTGTAGAAACAGATGAGACTGCTGAGTAAGAGTAGAGAGAGAAAAGTGAATGAACCAGATCTTTTGGTAGTGCCTATACTGAGTGGTTCTGCCAAGAAAGAGCTAAAAAGGCATGAACAGAGAAGTGGAAAGATGTGTGCTAGAAGCCAAGAAAAGGATACATTTTAAAAACAGGGACATGCCTGATCGGTGTGGCTTAATGGTTGAGCGTCAACCTATGAACCAGGAGGTCATGGTTCAATTCCCAGCCAGAGCACATGCCAGGGTTGCAGACTTGATCCCCAGTGTGGGGCATGCAGGAAGCAGCCAATCAATGATTCTCTCTCATCTATCTTTCCCTTTCCCTTCCTCTCTGAAATCAATAAAAATATATTTAAAAACAGGGCTGTCAAACCCTGGCCGGTGCGGCTCAGCTGGTTGTCCGTCATCTATGTACCAAAAGGTTGCCAGTTCAATTCCCAGTCATTTCACATGCCCGGGTTGTGAGCTCAGTCGCATGGTGGGGGCCCTGCAGGAGACAGCGGATCAATGTCTTGCTATCACATTGATGTTTCTCTAAGTCAATTTTTAAAATATTAAAAATAAATATTTTCTCAACTGTTAGAGAAAAATTTAATCACATGAGGATTAGGAGGCCACTGAGTGACAATTATGTTATTGGTAGACTAAGTGAAAGCAATGCCATTAGAGATGCCACTCCCACTATTGAGGAGTGAGGGTGGTGAAACGTAAGGAAGCAGGCAGAATATTCTTTAAGGAAGAATGGATGTGGCAAGAACAGAAATGAAATAGAAATCTGAGGGGGAGGGGAGGTTGTGGGAAGTTTGAATTAGAGATTTAGGGATACCTGATTATGCCTCTAGGTTGAAATAATTTAAAGACCTCATGTTATGAAAACTTTTAAAGAAAAAAAAAATCAATAAAAATTTCCCCAAAAGACATGTTATGTTTTCTAGGAGTAGACAGATAAATGCAAATTTTGATTTCTACGATGAATAAAATACTTAGTTCAATAGCTCTTTGGAAAATAAAATAATGTAAAATATAAATATTAAAAATAATTATTACCATTTAAGATTATGCTCTAAATAAAAACAATGGAAAGACAAGAGACTGAGAAACAGAAAACTTAGGCTTGAGTCCTATATTTACCTTTATTAACTTAAGCTAATTGCCCAGCCTATTCGTGATTTAATAGATCTATACTATGAAGGGTTAAATTAGATGGCTTCCTAACATATTTTCAAGTCCTTAAATTTTCAATCTCTAACTTTAAAACCACACATTAAAAGTTCTTAAAAAGCCCAATGTCATTATCTTATGAAAGCTTATGAAACTAAAAAGAGCTGAGTTGCATCTAATTAATACAGCAATGTCTTACTTGGATTGCATGTTGAACCAACTGGACTCTCCCATCTTTGAGGTGAATCAAACTCACCCCCATCTTCTTCAAGATTTCTAAATGCTCAGGGTTAGTGGCCATGAAATCTCTGGCTCTCAGTGGGGGTTTAGCTCCACTCCTGAAACTCTCCTCTCTGCTAAAAATAATTATAAGCAAGGCTTAAAAAACTACAAGTCAGAACTGGAGAAAAACATAAAGCAAATAGAAATAATGTTAGATATTTGCAAAACTGCTAATTTTAGAACTAGTAAAAATGGAATAACTAGAAATAGGCATTTTCCTCCATATAACTTAGGTTAGTAGTTAGTGGTATAGCTTTCAAACAATATTTTACAGTTATAAAATCATGTATATTATCAATAAAGTAGTATTAGTCAACACAATTATAACCATTTGAAAATACAGAATAGGTTGTGTTGGGATTTGTTACTACTGATTTCTTCCTCGAAAACCAGATTTCTCTCTCTGCATTTTAAAAGCAAAACAGTACTTATATCAGTGAATTATAACAGTCACTTAAATTTATTTTTATTTCCCTAGTAATGGCCTTTCTAATTTAAGTACGTAGAAGAAAATGAACTCATTAAGGCAAAAATTTAACAACCAAGAATAAGTACCTCATCAAAAAATAAAACTTGTATTTGCCCTACACACATTGCAGGTAAAAGGAAAAATACTTTCTGCATACATAAGACATATGGAAATATTTGATGAAACTATTCCATAAATGAGCTACACAAGTTAAAAAATGCCCATTGACTACCATTATTCGGTTCATTAAACAAAAGATAAATAGAAAATTTCCATAATAATAAGACATCACAGAATAAAATTTGCTATCTAACTTTACTAATAATTTTTATTTTATTTTAATCAGCAATAACTACATGCCACAATATTTTTGGTCTAAGTGAACGTCTACTGTTATATGACCCTTATGTTCTCCTGCATTTACTAAGAATGACTTCGATTTTAACAAATATAAAATAGAACATCTTACACTCTGATGACGCCTCTAGGACAGCTTTTATCCACCACATTTTTCAAGGGCTCACGAATGCTCTGAGCATACAATGGATCATTAGGGAAGAGAATCTGAGTATTTGGACAAGTCCAATCAAAATTACTGTCATCCAGTTCTATATATTCTGAAGTCTGCAATATAAAAGAATATTATGTGAATAAAAGTACTTTTTTTACTTAGCATTATAGGTTGTTCAAAGAAAATTTTAAATAAAAGTAAGTATATAGGTACCATAAAAGAAAACAAAATAAGAAAACATCAAGTGTACTTTTCCTCCTCCCATACCACATTTACTAAATTCTAGTCATGGATTATTTTTCACTTGGAAAAGTAAAACAAACACAGGAAAAGTAAATAAGAGAGTAAGACATTTGATTAAAAAATATAACCTACTGTACTCTTCTTAGAGATGCTTTGATTTGTAGTAGAGAGCCAGAGAGGTAACAGATGAGCTTCTGTTGTGAATATGTAATCTTCTATGTCAAAAATAATATCTTCTTTATCCGCAAATAACAGGTAAAGATATTTAAACATTTCAGCCAAGAAGAAAGAATCCATTCTAAAATAAGAATACAAAAATATCCTAATACCAACTATCTGAAAGTCAGAGTCCTGGTCAATAGATAATTACACTAACTTAGATGTACAAGGATCTATAGACTATATCTATTCCCTTGTGGTTATGGCATTGACTCATCAATTATTTTTCAAAGAAAAGAAAAAGACTAGTGTGCTGCCTACCACACAGGTATACTAGATCTTGCCAACACAGCAGACCAAACCTTCCAACTGGCCTTCCAAGGAGGGCCACTTCTTCTATAGAGAACCAACAGCCAGAAGGTAACACAGGTAAACTTTACTGCTGAGAACCATGTAATCCTTAATTTATATTAATTGAAGAGGATGAAGTATTACAATTTTGATAATGTTTATTATGCAGCCATTTAAGTGATAAATAAGGCATTAAAGGTAAAGGAATCATTTACAAAAAGTTTCATGAAAAAAGGTACAACACAAAATAACATGGAGTATAACTAATAAAAGAGTAATGTGCAAATTAACCATCACTCCAAGACTCCTAAGCCACGCCCACCAGCCAAGCCACACCCACAAGCCAATCAGAGCAGCTATATGCAAATTAACCCAGCCAAGATGGCAGCCCGCAGCCACGGAGCTAGAGCAAACAGGAGGCTTCCCTTGAACCAGGAGTAAACTGCCTGCCTAGGCCGCTGGGCCTCTGCTCAAGGAAACAGTGTTTCAATTATAGAAGCCATGGAGCTCAAGCAAATAGGAGGCTTTGTGTCTGCCTAGGCCTCCACTCAAAGCAACAAAGCTTCAATTATAGGAGATAAATAAATTCCACAAATCTGATTTCAGCCAGCCTTACTGGGTTAATGGGAGCTGTGGGCAGCCTGAAAATGGCCCTCAGCTCCTCACCCAGGCTGGCCAGACACCCCAGTAAGGATCTGAACCCTGAAGGGGCTGTGGGCAGCCTGAAAATGGCCCTCAGCCCCTCGCCCAGGCTGGCCACACACCCATAGGGTGAGGGTCCCCACTGGGGGGCTTGGCCAGCCTGCAAACAGCCATCAGTCCCTCACCCAGGCTGGCCAGGCATGCCAGCAGGTGGACATCCCCCGAGGGGTCCCAGACTGTGAGAGGGCACAGACCGGGCTGAGGGACTCCCCCTCCCCCTCGAACACAAATTTTTGTGCACCAGGACCCTAGTGGAGTATAACTGTAAATATTTACATACCTGTCAAGAAGAGACCCCTATATAATAAAAGCCTAATATGCTGCTAAGTGTCTGGTCGACTGGTTGGCTGTTCAACCAATCAAAGCACAATATGCTAATGATATGCTAAGGCTGCTCAACTGCTCAACTGCTCACAATGACGTGCACTGATCACTAGGGGGCAGATGCTCTGACCGGTAGGTTAGCTTGCTGCTGGGGTCAGGCTAATTGAAACCAGGTGAGATGGACCAGACACACCCTGGAGGCCTCCTGCAATTCCTCCCCTGCTGGCCAGCCTCCCATGTCCCTCCCCAATCCCAATCGTGCACCATTGGGGTCCCTCGGCCTGGCCTGTGCCCTCTTGCAATCCAGGACCCCTCAGGGGATGTCGGAGAGCCAGTTTTGGCTTGATCCTGCAGGCCAAGCTGAGGGACCCCACTGGTGCACGAATTCAGGCACTGGGCCTCTCGTATGAAAAATAAAGGGGATAGAAATATGTGACTTTACAAACTACTTAATGTTGTAATGTTTTAATAAGCAATTTTTAAAAGTTTTAATAAAAAGTGGCAGAAAAAGAGCAAAAGAGCATAGCTCTTAGATGTAATTATAGTATCAAGAAATTTAATCAATTTACCACCTCCCAAAGCATCTAATTTTTGACAATAATAAATAACTTGTAGCATACAGGACAGAATGCATAGTTTCAGACCTCTGGACAAGCACAACTCCTGGCACACAGAATGCACTCAATAAACATTTAATAAACTGAAATCAAGTTTACACAGCATTACTAAAAAATGAAGTGGAGAGGCCATGGAACACAGTGGTAAAGAACATGAGCTTTGGGAAAAGAAAAGAACATTCATTGACTAGATGTGTAACCGTGGGGATATTATACAAGGACTGTGAGCTTCAGTTTGTTCTTCTAAAAGGAACATAATAATAATCATTTACACCTAACAGAGGTGTAAAGACTAAGCAAGAGATTATATGTCCATTGTTTAGCATAGCACCTGGCATAAATATGAGCTCAAAAATAGAGAAATTATTATTTTTCCTACCTATAAATGATGTTTTACTTTGGAGTAATAATTCATCTGTCACCTGTCAAAACCTTTTTGAACATTTTAGATGTTAAACTTTATAGAACAGATAAAATAGTTCCTTGTCAACCTGAGTACACCTGTCATAATTTAATATTTTCTGAAGGACTGACAATTATTACAAGCAAATGCTAGCTTGAGAACAATAGACTCATGAGCAGGATGTTGATTTTTGACAAATTCTAGAACTGACTATGAAACAGAAACATTTGAAACACTTGGAAAGAATAGAGACGTGGTAAGATTACTAGGTATGAGCTGGGTAAAGCTAGCAAGTTGGGTATCTTATATATCTAACTTGTATTAAAAACAATAAACATGTACACAAATGCGTAACACACAGGCATTAAAATGTCTTGCCCTGGTGGGTAGCTCAGTTGGCTGGAGCACTGTCCGTATATGCCAAGGTTGTGGGTTCTATCCCTGGTCAGGGCACATATAAGAATCAATCAATGAATGCATAAATAAGTGGAACAACAAGTCGATGTTTCTCTCTCCGTCTGTCTCTTTCCCTCTCTCTCGCTTGACCCTCCCCCCGCCCTTCCTGTTTCTAAAAATCAATCAATAAAAAATTTTTAAAAATGTCTGGAAGACTGTTTATCAAATTGCCAACAGGGTACCTTAGGGTGGGCAAGTAGGGAAAGTGTCTTAGGGAAGATTTTCATTTTTTTTCCACTTATATTCTTTCCAGTGATCATCTACTATTAGTAAAATACAGGTCTTTCCATTTGGAAAACTGTGGGCATGTGGACAACAGCACTGAAAGATCTACAGGGAAGAGGCAACCAAATGCAGAGAGCGTGTAATGAAAAGCTTTCAGATGCCATGCCGTGAAGTCGTGGTCCTATCCAACATTCTGCCCCCAAAATTTTTGTAAGGCATGTTCATCTAAACTGCAGATCACTAAATATAGGTAGATTAGCTAATACATTAGATGGCTGAGATGAGATTCAAGCTCTCTTTTTGGTAAAAACAAAACAAAAAAACCCCTAAATCAACAAATATGAACTTTTGCTGAGATAATTATAAAGTTCTAAGTTTACACTAAAAAAAAAAAAAAAAAAAAAAAAAAAAAAAAAAAAAAAAAAAAAAAAAAAAAAAAAAAAAAAAAAAAAAAAAAAAAAAAAAAAAAAAAGTCAGTTGCTCAAGAGCAGGATGGAGAACACCCATTTGTCACCAGGTCATAGTTAAGTATCCAAGGTCAACTAGCCACAAGTTCACTGTGAGTTGAACATAATAAAGTTGCTAAAAAACAAAACAAAACACTAAAGCACATCTAATAATAAAACATTGAGATTAATAGTTTTCAACCTTTTGTTAGGCCAATGCATCAGAGAGGTACATACTGCCATGAGTGAGTCGATGAAGCAGTGATCCTCAATTGCACAGAGTGTAAGCCCTTCAGCCCCTTTGAAAATGAGCAATCTCATGCCTGAATTCAGATGGTAACAGTGCTGTTGTGCCAGGCACCTGATGAGTTTGGTTAATTCTGGACATGATATTTTAAGAGATATTTATATACTGGAATACAATCAGAAAGGAGTAAAGGCAGGGATAAGAGGTCCAGAAACAATGCCATGTAATTCTCTGTAATTCCTCAACCTCCTTCTACTATAGCACCTATCACATGGTTGTGATTAATTCTGTACACACCTACTTTTTCACTGATTCTGATATATCTTTCCATCCTCAAGTTTAAGTGCTGTGCCTGGCAGCAGTAAGTGATTAATTAGCATTGTAGTCAAAAGCCAATCTGCCTTGATTAGAATTAAGCTTACTAACTGTGTGACCTAGGGCAAGTTCCCTCACTTTTCTGTGCCTTGGTTTCTTCAGCTATAACATGAAGATTAGAATAGAAATTACACATCAGAAGGTTGTTGTAAAGAAATGAATTAAACATCCAAAGTTCTTTGTTAGAACTTGGAATGTAGGAAGCAGTCAATAAATGCTACAGATAAATACATACGTAGGCTATATGCTTTCCTTACTTGCTGTTTGTTATCTATATGCCTGCTTTCAGAAACCTATCCATTTCTCATCCATCAGCTGTGCTCAGGGACGGAGGGCCCAGACCTAATCACTGGTAACTATTATCTAAATACTCTGAGTAAAGGACTAAGGGACAACTCTGAGTAGATGCTGAGTGCTATGTTTTATCTGCCCCTAGTACGCTTGCCCGAAACTCCCACCACTTTCCTCTAATTCCTGTTCATCCTTCATGACACAGAAACCTTTCAGTGACTATCACATCCCAATTTGTATTTCATGTCCCTTTAATATGTTCTGTACACTTACCCAATGTTTTAAAGCCTGTTTATCTGCCTGTCCTCAGCAATTCATGACAGGAAATAATGTTTCTATATCATTAATCCTCAAAAACTAGTATAATTGGTGTATAAGACACCTTGATAAATAACTGTGGAATGAGTACTTGCTAAACAAATGAGCAAACAAGCTTTATTGTTCTTTCAGAGATGTGTTGCTATGTTCTGAACAGTTAAAATAACCACATAGCCCAGCTAGTGTGATTCAGTGGTTGAGCGTCAACCTATGAACCAAGAGGTCATGGTTCAATTCCCAGACCAGGCACATGCATGGGTTGCAGGCTCAGTCCCCAGGGTGGGGCATGCAGGAGCAGCCAATCAATGATTCTCTCATCATTGATGTTTCGCTCTCTCTCTTCTCTGAAGTCAATAAAATATATTTAAAAACAAAAAACAGATAAGTGAGTTTGGAATAACTGGAATGCTAGTAAATGTCACATTAACCAAAGCATGCTTTTTATATCCTGAGTACTTCATACCATCTGCATCTAAGTACCCAATGAATACAAACTGCCAATGGTCTTTCCCAGCCCTCCAAATCAGCAACCAATAAGAATACACACAGTAACCATGATCTTGTTTTTTGTGGAATTCTTGAAGAAAAATAATGCAGATCATTCATTATCACCTTGATAATTTCTAACATTTTATATAATATTAAAAAAACTATGAACAAAGGAAACTAAAGCCTCAATATTCCTAATACTGCTAATATCAAGGTTCTCTGACATTTAACAACATTTATTCATCTTTTTAAAAATACTTTGAGCACCTACTACATGCCAGGCACTATGATAAAAATATAAATTTTTCAAACAATTAAAACTGAGCCTATTCAAGAGTTTAAAAGAAACACACAACAAAGTAAGGTTTGTGCCTTCAAATACTCTTTGTAAAAGCATTAAGCATATCTGAATTCTAGCTGGTAGTCATATGTTTAGGAATTGTTTTACCTGTCCTCGTGACTTCCAGTACGAACATCCTTCATGGCAGCGAATCCACAAGGCACTCTAGCATATTTATTTAAGTTTTCAATAAGTGTTTTCCCCACTTCAAGGTAGTAAGGGTCTCCTGTAGCCTATTAAAAAGGAGAATATCTAATCTAATAAAAGACTAATATGCAAACTGACCCTCACTCCATTACACCTAAACCACGCCCACCAGCCAATCAGAGTGACCGTATGCAAATTAACCCAGCCAAGATGGCAGCCAGCAGCCACGGAGCTAGAGAAAACAGGAGGCTTCTGTTGCACCAGCGATGGAGAAAACTGCCTGCCTAGGCCAGCTGTAGCCCCTGGTCAAGGCAACAATTTTTAGTTATAGAAGCCACGGAGCTGAAGCAAACAGGAAGTTTCGTTACCTGCCTAGGCCTCGGCTTAAGGCAACAACGTTTCAATTATAGAAGAGAAATAAATCCCAGAAACCTGCTTCCAGCCAGCCTTGCTGGGACATTGGGTCAATGGGAGCTGTGGGCAGCCTGGAAATGGCCCTCAGCCCCTCACCCAGGATGTCCACACACCCCTTTGGGGTAAGGGTCCCCAATGGGGGGCTTGGCCAGCCTGCAAACAGCCATCAGCCCCTCACCCAGGCTGGCCAGGCATGCCAGCAGGTAGGCATCCTCCGAGGGGTCCTAGACTGGGAGAGGGCACAGGCCGGGCTGAGGGAACCCCGAGTACACAAATTTTTGTGCACCAGGCCCCTAGTTTGTGTGTGTGTACAGCTTATATTATTACCATATATTCATTTGTCACATATTTGTTGAGCACCTACTAGGTATCAGGCACTGGAACACACGTTACACAGAACCTAGCTCTGAACATAAGCCATAGACTCTGCTTCATAGGATTGCTAAACACACAATTAGAAAGCCATCCAATTGTATATCTTAGCCTTTAAATTTCATACCCTCAAAGTTTTCCTGATTAAAAGAAGGTAAAAGATATGCTTTGAAAAGCAGTTCTAGAATATAAATTTCTCTTTAAAGAAATGACATATCAGAAAAAGGCATAAAAATCTCAGGTATTGATTCCTGCATCTTTTAACAACTCTAGGAGCTAGATGATTAAGAACCATGATATATCCAACCATTATAATATTAAAAAAGATCTTTGAAAACCCAATTACTATTATAAGATAATAATATATACAACAGAGGATTGGGGGGAGAGGGAGTTAATTAAACAGCAAAAAGGAAGGTAAATTAACTTACTTTATATAAGAAGTAGGTACTTTCTGCAAATTCCGGTCTTAATGGATGTTGAGCCCAATGTACCCTAAAATCTGTGGTAAATGCCTGCACACAAAAAATTCAAATAGACAAGAAAGAAATGTGATTAAAAAATAATAAACAAGTAGGTTCAGATATATAAATTAGACCATAAGCAAGTAAAAAGAATTAAAATACTGAAACAATTTTCATCTATAAAATGAACATTTTTTTCATTGCTTAAAATCATAATTCGTTTTTGTTATTTTTACCAATTAAATAAAATTATTTTTTAAATTATCATTTTGGCTACCAGAAAGTTTAGAAAAAACTATGAAACTAGTAATGACACTACATGGGTCCTGGTTGTCCCACATTATTGTGTTTTTTTTCTTTTTCCTTATTTCCGCTTTTTCTCTTAGTTATTCTCTAGTTCTCATATTTCTATTTTAGCATATGCTTTCTTTTATAACAACTTCAAATCCTCTGTGGAATAAGGAAGGCATTATTTAAAAATAAAACTAGTCTCACTTGAAATGTATTCAGTAACAGAGCCAACTAACTTTAGAGGAAAACAAAACCCTTATGAGAACCAAGTAAAATTTCTTTTGTGATAGCATGTATTTAGTTGAAACCTTAGCTTCTTCTGAATGAATATGAATTTTCTACAATACAGTACTCAGTCCTACTTACCTGAAGGCTAATAAGACTCTACTTTCTAAAGCAAACACTTTTAGAAAGCGTTCTAAATTGTTGGAATGCTTAGATATCTCACAGAGGGCATTGAATAAGCAGGGACAGAACAAGGCCATAGATTAATTTGTAAGTTTTTAATGGTAAATTTCTGGAAAGCCAAAAAGTATGTTATTAAAATCCTGCCACAAGAAGCTAGCAAGAATATTACTGATACAATGTATAAAAGCCATGCAGAATAACTGTTAATCAGCAGGAGGAAGAGCTGGAATTTCCAGGGAGAATGTGTGATCAGCAAGAGTGTATTCAAAAAAAAAAAAAAAGAGTGTATTCAATGTGTATCATTTTTATAATATAAGCTTTAGAAAATAAAAAGTAAAAAGGTCTCTCTGCTGGGTATGTGTAAAAGTTAGAATGTAACAATACGGAATGTCATGGATTAGCAAAGGTTGAGAACTACTTATTTAGAGTATTTTTTTAACATAAAATTAATAAAATGTCAGAATTACCGTAAACTAGACTTCTCTGAACACATGAAGCATAAACATATAAAATACTGTGTAAACTAAAATTAAATTAAATAAACTATTTAATCAGGAAAAAATAACAGGAAAGAATAGCCAACCTTGAAGATGACATTTTCTACCTTTAAATTAGCAATTTATAGTATACGTAAATTATAATTCCAAAGATTATTTGCTTACCTCTGGTAGAAAATTGTGTTTTTTAATCACTTGATATAACATTTCATGAGTTTCAATAGCAGGTCTAATATCTCCTTTTAAGACCTAGAAATAAACATAACAAAATTACCAAAAAAAACATGAGTTGATTTTTTAATCTATAATCATTTTATAAACAGAAAAATGTAGATTAACACAATCTTGAAACGTGAGTCTGTTTGGTAATTCAAATTTAGAGATCAAAAATGCACTTAGTTATAATCATTTTACTTCTGTATTTGAAAAACAGAGTTACTGGGTTTTTTACCTGCAGACCTGGAAAAAAGGCAAGCAAAGCATCCATCCAAGTCCGAGCATTCAGCATTGGCTTATGGATATGCACATCGAGTAGCAGGGGGGGCTGGCTGATGTACCGCATTATGGCATCGTAGTGCTAAAAGATCACAATGTGTTCAGGAAAGGAGATGAAAAGAGATGAGCTATTCAAAACACAGCATTTCATTAAATACACTGTAACGGAATTAAACCTGGATTCATAAATAAATGTATGACATCGTTATGTAAATATTTAAATTATTTTAGATGGGAATCTTCCTAAAATATATTATATATATATACTCCCCTGTGTTGTTTAACTCTGATGCACAACATTAAAGACTACAGTCAATATGGGACCTTCTGGGGAAGTAGATCTGAACATGGCTATCCTGAGGGATTAGCCCATGGTTAGTACTCTAGTGGCCCATAAATGTTCTTTACATCCTCTTGAAATATAGTTACAGGCTTCTAGATTAATAGAGTTAGTTTTGTTTTCTCCTGTGTCTAGGAAGTTTAGGCCCTTCTTAGCTAAAGTAATATTCTAGTGCCCACCACTACCCAAATTAATGCATCTAATTAATCACCGTTGCTGTTCTTATGGTCTACTACGTCTCGTAGGCTCTTAAAAGCTCTTTGGCTTCTTCTATCTCCTGCTAATCATTTCTCAACTGTAACAACAATTTGAGCTGTTAGAGTCAATGAATGATAACGAGCCAAAAAAATTATCTGTCCTCATTTACCTTAAGAGAATGTTGTTATAATCCAAATGAGGACTTACTTGGGACATTTACTAGTGTTTTTTTTCCTAATTCATCTACTATTTATTTAATCACTCCATAAGCATTAACTTATTTAATCCTACCCAAAACTCTATAAATAGTAATAGTACTTACACTTTGTGGATGAGGAACAGAGACAAAGCATGTAAAATTATTTTCCCAAAGTAACAAAATCAGTTGTAAAACCAGGATTTAAACCCAGGTACGAAAACTGCCACACTTTTAACTACGATATCATACTGTCTCACAATAATGTGAAGAAACTGATGGGTGGGCAAAGAACTAGTAAATTATTTCACAAAGAATACAGTGATACAACTGATGAGTCTGCTGTACTAATTTCAGTTTCCTTCAATTACATTCAAGGTGATCCAATCAGGTTCAATAATACTCTCCTTCTCCCCTAAAAATATGCCTGTGACTCTGATCTGGACTTGAGACTTACAGACCTGCTTTTGAAATGAATATTTACTAGTTTCTTTAAGTTTCCAAAAACCTGCATTGCTTCATGTGATCAAGGACTATGTAAAACTTCCAAGATTTCAAAAAAATAAAATAAAAGGGAATCCAAATGAAAAAGCTAATGAGTAATTTATTCCAATAAATTCTCTTCCTTGCATAAAATATTAGATATTACTTACTGGCAGATCTTGAAATCTTCTCATAAGAGATTAAAATAAAACTACTTTGTAAACTAATTTTTGAATGTATAGCTTTTACCCTGTACCTGTCCAGTATCATCAGGGAATACTAACAAAAACCCTACTACAGCACATTTAGAAATAATTATTTTTCAGAATATAACTCAAATAATTGAGTTTCTATCAAAATCTGACATTCAAATTAACTTGGCTCTAAAATTAATATAAAAGTGGATCAACTTACTGTATTGAATCTTTCCAGAAAACTGTCATCTCCAAGCAAGACATAAGCTTTCAACAGATATTCATAATAGGAATCAATGCCAGCTCCAACTCCACTATCTATGGAAAATACATATATAATTCTTTATTAAACTAGTAAAAAATTATTTATATAGTACAACTGAGGGTACTAGTACACTCAGAATGAAAAGTTAGTCTAAACATGAAACTGTTTAAAGTAAAAATTATACATTTACAGAAATATTAACCTTATTATATGAATAATTGTTCTTTTGTTCATAGTTTATATGTTAAAAAATGCTACTTTGCAAAATGGTTTACAAAAGTCTTACTGAAAAGCAGGAAATACTAGTTTTAAGAACGTTTTAAACTCATTTTCTCCGTGAGGAACTCCAAAATGGAATCACTAATTATGTATTTTCTTTTAACAGACCCTTAATCAGGAAGACGAATGTTTACAGTTACAACAGATACATAAACAAGGCTACTGTTTGGATGTATCCATTCTAATTGCTAAAATTAGTGTTGGCTTCTTCCTCCAAGAATTTCAAAGACATTCAAAAAGAGAAAGTAACAAGAAAAGTATGAAACCTGGTGGCAGGGGGTGTGGATGGGGGAGAGGGGCGGGGATGGCTTTGGCCTGGAGTGGACGCAGCCAGGCATGGCTACAGAGGATCAAAGAGGAGGGACACTGTTGGAGCTTTGCTCTTGCTTCTCTCCTCCCATGGCCTTAAGACACCATGTCTCCTCCCACACCTGCTGCGAGTCAGATCTATGCTCCAGGTATCCTCAGGGGTAAAACCAGGGCAGCACCGAAGCACTGAAGAAGGAGCTGAACACATGAGGCAGAAAATGACTTTAGACATTCTCTTCCTCACCAAACTCGTAAGGCTGGTGAATTACAATCTAAACTATAATTACAATCTTAGAAATCCCTATACCCAGGGCACACTCCAGGGCAACTGAATCAGAATCTCTAGGGTTCCAGGCATCGGTATTTCTAAAAACTTCTTGGTGCCCTGATCGGTTTGGCCAGTGGATAGAGCATTGACGTGGGGATTGAAGGGTCCCAGATTCGATTCTGGTCAAGAGCATGTACCTTGATTGTGGGCACATCCCCAGTAGGAGTTGTGCAGAAGGCAGCTGATCGATGTTTCTAACTCTCTATCCCTCTCTGTAAAAAATCTATATATATAAACTTCTTAGAATTCAAGCCTAAGACCACTGAGCTAGATAGAAATTGGGATTTGACCTTGCCTCAAAGTAGGTGACAAGAAAATATATACTTATAGGTCCAAAACATTTAAAAAGAACAAGAGAATACTAGAATAAGAGTATGTCAGAAAAATAAATAGCAAACCAAAAAATTTAAATTAGCCTAATAAACATCTAAAAGTTACAGGGAAGACACTAATACAAAATAAGAAAAATATTTTAATTGAGCAGAAATACATGAAATAAAATATATAATAGTTGCCTGGTTGGTGTTGCTCAGTGGTTGAGTATTGACCTATGAACCAAGAGGTCATGGTTCAATTCCTGGTGAGTTCACATGCCCAGGTTGCAGGCTGGATCCCCAGTACGGGGGGTGCAGCAGGCAGCCAATCAATGATTCTCTCTCATCATTAATGTTTCTATCTCTATCTCCCTCTCCCTTCTTCTCTGAAATCAATAAAAAGTATTTTTTAAAAAGAGACACTTTAAAATACATATTTAACAGTTAAAATAACATAATAGATGGGACATAAAACTGAGAAACATAAAAAATATACATATACACATATGCTAAGATATGTGGAGGATACAAATAGAAGTGATTTTGGTAATAGGAACTACAAAAAGATAAGTAAAAATGAAAAGGATAAAGTATCTAAAAAAATAAGCATCAATTTTTCATAAATTAAAAAACAAAGATTTTAAATAGAAAGGGTCCATAGAATAACAAAATGAGAAAATTCTACATCTAAAATTATATCAACATTTTTAGAAATTTCTCTTTGGCTTTTATACTCTTCCTCTTTCAGAGAGAAAGAATAGATCATATACACGGGCATAAAATCAGAATAATATTAGATTGTTCACAGGACATAAGAAGACAATAGAGGTGTATTTTCAAAGACTTCTTTGAAAGAAAAGAAACAAAAAATTATATCCAGCTCAACTGTCACTCAAATGTGAAAGCATAATAAAATTACTGTTAGGCATATAAGGCCTCAGAAGTTATTTAAAGCTACTGAAAACAGTATGGAATAAATACCAGAAAAAAAAAAATAGAGACACATCTAAGAGATAATGCAAGTAATATACAAAATACAAGTGACCAGCCCTAGTCAGTTTGGCTCAATGGATAGAGCATAGGCCTGTGGACCAAAGGGTCCAAGCTTTAATTCCGGTCAAGGGCATGTACCTTGGATGCAGGCTCCTCCTCAGCCCGGGGCCTGGTTGGGGCTCATGCAGGAGGCAACCAATCAATGTGTTTTTCTCACAACAATGTTTCTCTCTTTCCCCTCTCTTTTCCACTCTACCTAAAAGTCAATGGAAAAAATATCCTCTGGTGAGGATTAAAAAAAAAGATCAAAGTATAAATGACCAAGTATCTTAATAAAGTTTATCTTTAAAGAAAAAGGGAGTAAGACCAAAGAAAAAAAGAGAAAAGGTATTCATAATGAATAAGAATTCATTATCTACATGATATCAATATAAAGAGGGATTATGGAGTGGAACTGGGGATTGACAAAGGGATAGAAGAGCCTACTAAAGTTCACATCTTACTAGGAAGCAATTACAGGGTTCAATTTAAAAAAAGAATTAGCCCTGACTGGTGTGGTTCAGTGGATAGAGCATCGGCCTGTGGACTCAAGGGTTCCAGGTTCGATTCCAGTCAAGGGCATGTACCTTGGTTGCGGGGACATCCCCAGTGGGAGGTGTGCAGGAGGCAGCTGATCGATGTTTCTCTCTCATCGATGTTTCTAACTCTCTATCCCTCTCTGTGAAAAATCAATACAATATATTTAAAAAAAAAAAAGAATTAAAGAGAAACAGAAAAGGTGGGACACACTGAAATAGTAATAAAGATGATATAAATAAGTCCAAATATATTGCAGAGGTAGGAAGAGTCAAGGATCATATGCAGAAATAATGGGTTGTCAAGTAAATTGCTTTTGTAATACATGATCCATTTGTGGATGCTTGTTACATATTAAAAATGGTTAAATAAAATAGGTCATGCATGGACCAATGATGAGAGTGTCATAAGCCAAAAATTAAAACTAATTTAAAATTAATTAATGATTAATTAATTTACACCTGAGTTCCAATGCAAGTAAAAGAATAAAAAGAAATTGCAGAATTCTAAAGCCAGGATTCAGATTAGTTTCAGAAACCAATTAGATAAAACTTAGAAAAATTATATACAATACTGAATAGAATCACCAATTTTAATATATTCAAATTAATAGTTCTATTTTTAATTTATTTAATTATAGGCCATTATTTTTTATTTTAGATGTAACAACATAAGCCTTTTGGGAAATAGAAAAATATGTAAACAAGATAACCTCATTAGGAATCCTATATAACAAAAAGCTAATATGTGAAGCCCTCAGGAGGCTGCATGCGCAGCATGGGCGGGGCTGTGAGAGGGTGAGGCACATGTGGGTGGGCGGGGACTTGACCAGGAGGTGCATAGGGGGAGCGGTGGCAGCACTCCAGGACTCCGGGCAGTCCCTCGGTGTGCGGCCCCATGGGGCGGGACTTCAGGCAGTCCCGCAGTGCAGGCGGGGTCCCAGGTCGGGTCACTAGTATTCTAATATATTTCCATTCATCTATGCTTATTTTATCAAGCAAATCCTATTTGCTCATATAACATTGTTATAGCTTTGTCTCATAATTCAAAATAATTTAGTAAGAATTGTTAAGAACATTGTTAAATACAGATTTCCATTTAACTATACCTTCATGTGAGATGGCTAAGGTATTCTGATGGCTGAAGTTCTTCAATTAGTTTTACTGCCTCAACTATACCCTCTATCTTTAACGCTAAATCCATTAAGGTATGAAATAGAACACTAAATCACCTAGAAAAAGTGTGCTATTATTTGGCACACCCAAGAAAATCAGGCTAATTAGTGATAATTCCAGGATTCTTGTGAGAAACACTACTTTGTACTGTCCCAAAAATTATTTTAACAAATGTAAATCTTTTATTTCTCAACCATTCTAAGGATGTTGAGCAGTGGTTCCCAACCTTTTTTGGCCATGACCCACCTAAGCATCTCTAAAATCTGATGCCCCCTCTGTGACATATAATTATTATTCAAAAAGTGAACTCCTATTCACATGGAGGAAGCCTAAAAGGTCATTAACTTGGTCTAAACAAGCTTCCAAAGAACATGGCATCCATGACAGAGAAAAAGAATGAAAAGAGAGTTGAAGTACTGAGGAAGAAATCACTAAGAAATTGTTAAAAAGACTCTATATAATAAAGATGTAATATGTAAATGGTCATTACACCGTGAAGCATAACGACTGATCAGGTAAGGACTGGATCATAGATCAGCAGGAGGGTGGAGTAACGAGCTACAAGTGGACAGCAGAGAGCTGAAAGGGGGCAGGGCAGCAAGCTATGAGGAGGATGGTGGGGGGAAAGAGGGCAGAGGAAGCTATAGGAGGGTGGGCAGCGGTTGGAGAGCTACTGGAGGGTGGCAGTGAGCTACTGGTGAACAGATTCGTGCACAGGGCTACTAGTAATAATATAAAGTGAGATGAAAAAATAGCAAATAAAGTTTCAAAACATAATAGAGAACCGAAATATATAGTTTCAAAACATACACTAGAGAACTGAAATACATAAATATGTCACAATATATATTTATATACTGTATACTAGTATGAAGCTCCTAGAACCATAAAAAATGCAAAAACTTCACTGTTAATAACTCACAAAAACTTCACTGTTAATAAGTCTTGAATTCCCCCCTTAAAAATCAAATTGCTCCCCTGTGGGGTTGTGCCCCATGTTGGAAAACACTGATGTAGAAGCTTGATTTGAAAAAGCCAACTTACATACCTTTTCGAACCCAATCTCCTGTATGGATATTTATGGTCACACCTACTAAATTACTACTTCGCTGTCTTTTTTCCCAGAGAAAATCAAGAGCTTTTCTTGCATATTCCTGTAATTAAAAAGAGGAAAGGCATACTTGAATAACTTCATGTCTCTGGAAAACAGGAAACAAAGAAACAAAAATCAAACACCCATAGCATATTTTAAGGATTAACTAAAATTCCCAAGATAACAATTAATAATATATACTAAATTTCCTTACAAGCCAAATGTTGGCTTTTTTTAGCCAATCCAATCTAGTTAAAAAGAATAGCTCTAAAAATGCTATTTAGTGGCACTGATCTCACTTTGAAACCATCCAGGTTTATTGACTCATGTAGTACAAGTTCACATTCACACACATGTATTATTACAGTGTACTAATTTCTGGCATAATTAAATTCATTTGATAAAATAATTTCTGTCATTTAAACTCAAAGTGAAAATCTCCTTAGATACTCTTATTTAGAAAACTGGAGGAGACCATTTTGTACACCATCTTTCAAACAAAAAGCATTTCAAATCCACTTTTTAAATAGCATGTAACTTTGTGAGAAAAGAGTCAATATATAAATTAGTGTTATTTGAAAAATTGTTATTTAATACATTTACCTCACAATGACTTCTATATTTTCTGACAAAGACTGTGATAAAATTTAGACAAAAGTTCACTAAAATAACAGTAATCTTTTGATTGATAATCCTAATAGTTGACCAATGAGGAAAAGATATAAATTAGTTATGCCCAATACCCAGGAGATCAAAGACTATGAAAAGCAAACCTCAAATATTGTTGCTCCTGTGAATCGACTTAAAGCAGCAAACTCAAGGATCAAGGTACCTGCACATGCTGTACAGGTATCAGTCTCAGTTCCTGTCCGAGCTTCTGGTTTTCTGATACCAAACTTTAAATTAATCTAAATAAAATCAGAAAGTGATTATTAGCAATTATCAAAAGATAATGATTCCTAGATAAGACAAAATTTTTCAATCAAGACTTCTTATCAAAATATAAAAATAATTCACAAAACAATTAAACACTGTAATTCCATCTGTTGATCTTTGTGACTTTACAATTAACATCTAGGGAAGTATATTCATGGAGTTAGTAAGTTTTCATTTAGTTCCTTCCTCAACAATATTGAAACTAAGTATCATTGTAAGAATTACACAGAGAAAATAACTTCTGTAACAATTTTGTTTTCAGGACATTTGAGCTAATCTTATCTAATAAAAGAGTAATATGCAAATTAACCATCACTATGCGACACCTAAACCACGCCCATCAGCCAAGCCACACCCACCAACCAATCAGAGTGGCTGTATGCAAATCAACCCAGCCAAGATGGCGGCTGGCAGCCATGGAGTTAGAACAAACAGGAGGCTTCCGCTGCACCAGTGATGGAGTTGAAACTGCCTCCCTAGGCCAGCCGGGCCTCTGCTCAAGGCAACAATGTTTCAATTATAGAAGCCATGAAGCTGAAGCAAACAGGAGGCTTCTTGCCTGACTAGGCCTCTGCTCAAGGCAACAAAGTTTCAATAATAGAAGATAAATAAACCCCAGAAACCTGATTCCAGCCAGCCTCGCTGGGAAGTTGGGTCAATGGGAGCTGTGGGCAGCCTGAAAACGGCCCTCAGCCCCTCACCCAGGATGGCCACACACCCCTATGGGGTGAGGGTACCCAATGGGGGGCTTGGCCAGCCTGCAAACAGCCATCAGCCCCTCACCCAGGCTGGCCAGGCACGCCAGCAGGTGGACAACCCCCAAGGGGTCCCAGACTGGGAGAGGGCACAGGCCAAGCTGGGCGACCCCCGAGTGCACAAATTTTTGTGCACCAGGCCCCTAGTTAATATAAGAATAGGGAACTAGACCAACCCTAGAAATTAGGTTTACTTGAAAATTTGTGAAAAAACAGTATCATATTAAATAGTTCTTCATAAAGAAAACACTGATTAAGTCATGGTATGTATTTAAAAGGAAATTAAAATTTTGTTTTCAGGTTTTAAAAGTTTTGAAATATAGAGTACACTGCTTTGCTAACAGACTAACAAATAGTACAAAACTATTTTCTCAAAGGAGTACATTTTATAACTCAAAAACAGCCATACTGTCTTTTTGTGATACTACAGTATAAACCTGGATTAACCAGAACTAAATTGACCAGAAACTGATTAAAAATAGAATGTTTTACTGTAGTCCAAATAATAAAAAAGAAAGTATATGCCTACAATTTAGCATAAAAACAAAAAATCAAATATAAAACATCATGAGTATGTTCCCAAATCAGTTATTATTCAGCCTCTTATAAAGAGAGCTCAAATAAGTGTGTATTTCTACTTAACTGCAGAAACCAATCAGGGGGATGCCTTTTACCTTAACAATGCCAATTAACAGAATCTAGGACTATCTGAGTAAGGAGACAGATAACATCAACAAAGACAACAAAAGTGAAACGTAGGTGAGACACAGGGAGTGGGTCACTATGTTGGATTCAGTACTGCAAAAAATGATTATCCCAATTTTTTCTCATTAAATTGATAAAAGAATGATAATATGCACTAATGGCAAGAGTACAATAACTCATATACTTTTATACAACACTGAGGAACTATAAAAGTGGAAAATTTCTGAAGAACAATCTATAATAATAAAAGTATAATATGCTAATTAGACCGGACAGCTGAACAATCTTCCAGACGCCTTTCCAGATGAAGCCGTGGCGGAGGGGGCCAAGGCACAGGCGGTTAGAGGCAATCAGGCAGGCAGGTGAGCACTTAGGGGCAATCAGGTAGGCAGGTAGAGTGGTTAGGAGCCAGCAGTCCTGGATTGCAAGAGGGTGCAGGCTGGGCTGAGGGAACTACCCCCCCCCCCGCATGAATTTCATGCACAGGGCCTCTAGTTGACAGTAAGTTCCCAAAATCTTAAAAAGCATTCTGTATTTCTGTGGCTTATTATTTCCTATTCTAGTAATTTATCCTAAGAAAGAAATAAGTATAAAGACATGTATAAAGAAGAGCTATTTAAAATATCAAAAACTAGACATTTAAATAAGAGATTTAATACTAGTTTGTTTCAAGGGGAAAAAAAAGTGTTGGTTACAATCCACTATATGGATGGGTAAAATCAATGGGCTGTGATATCTAATTTGAAAAGCACTGCTCTATATCATGTTGTATCTCTCAGAGACTTCTTGATGGAGGAAATGAGTCTTATTTGATTTATATTGGTAAAGGGGTTATTCCAGATTATAGAGATGCAGGCTTAATGGCATGGCAATGAAAGAAATAAGTAAAACCCCAGGTGGTTTGGGGAACACTAATAGATTGTTTTAAAATGAAATACTCATTTCACTGAGGTTCAGGATACGAGAGACCAGCAGAAAGGAAGTTTATTGCCACACCATAAGTAATTCTGAAAGTTAAGACATTTAGTACAACAGAGAGAGTCAATAAAACTTCTGAGGATAATTTGATAAAAATATTTTAGAAAGATTAATTTTTTAAGTCTCTAAAGCATAAACCAAGAGAAAAGAGTAAGACAGGCATTTATAATAGTTTCACAATAATATGATATTGGTTTCAACTAGAGTAGTAGCAATAAGAAAAAGCTGAACAGAGCTTGGTACTGGCTGAGGTGTCTGATTTGGATAAGAGGGAGAGAGTAATGGTGTTAATAAAGAATGAAATAAATCAGAAGAGAGTTTTTTTCTATCTTTGAAGGCTTCTAACTCTTGGCTTTAAATATAACCTTTGTTCTTGGGGGAGAGGGGCATAAAACTCCTTCAAATGACTCTGCCACCAAATGACTCTTTAACCAACAGAGAAGAAATCTCAACATTAATGGTCCTATTCTTTCATCAACTGAATGCTTCCTTCCCCTTTATTCTAGCACGTGACATCTTCAAGGCTCTCTCTGCACACAGTTCTGTTTTCTACAACATCACCTTTTGAAGCTTTCTATTTAAGTGTTTCTGATGCCATACACTACTTTGTACTTCTCCTCCGGATGTCCCTGCACACTCCCCTCCTCACCGCTCCACTTGCTCCCTATTCCCCTTCTCTCTCTAACCTCTCCTCTGGACAGTTAACACCTACTCTCACTGCTTCAACTGCATCTTCTGCACCACCCATTCAGTCCTCCAATTTGAGTCTGGCATCTTTTCCTCCCTCTGCAGAATAATCTAATCTGTTATGCAGTGACACATAAATGGCTTAAAATCATCTAAATTCTCACGCCATTCAAATCCAAATTAACTGAAATGTTAATATAAATTTATTATTTAGCTATAATGCACTTGTCCCCAGTCTCAAGCAGGAGAGAAACAATGGCTCCAATCACAAAAATTCACTGTTGTTTTAAATAGCAAAGGCAATATACAGACTTTACATATAAAAAATATATACAGTATTAATTTTTCAGAATTACTTACTCTTGGATAAGGAAGGCCACTGGTAGTATTGAAAGCTGGTAAAAGCTTGTAACCCAGTTGCTTTGCCATTTGCAGGAGTTCATCATTGTACCACTGCATGTATTCGCCCTTTTCTTTCAGCATGATTGCCAATGAATGTCCACCCAAAAGACCCCTGCAATCACAGAGGTGAAATATAATCCACATCTTACAGGTACTTGAACGTCAACACCTAAAAAGATGTCGGTGTAGCCCTAGCCAGTTTGGCTCAGTGGATAGAGAGTTGGCCTGTGGACTGAGAATCCAGAGTTTCATTTTGGGCAAGGGCAGGTGCCTGGGATGCGGAATCAGTCCCCAGGAGGGAGCATGCAGGAGGCAGCCAATCAATGATTCTCTCATCACTGATGTTTCTCTCTCCCTTCCTCTCTGAAATCAAGAAAAAAAAGAAAAAGATGTGGTGTCTTGTTAACAACTTTGCACACATAAGGAAAGACCACAGAAGAACTTAATTTCTTACCTAACTCTAGCTACTCATTATGGCAAACCTTTATAATTATGAAGCCAGTATTTAAAAAATTCAAATGTTCTACCTGTTGTAAACTGTTTGGCATTCTTAAAAGCCTAAAATTTTCTTAAAGAACATCAAAGAAGTCACTTATTTTAACAAAGTTGACAAATTTAATTTTAACAAAATTTTAATTCAGCTAATTTAATTATATCATTATGAAATCTGTACCTCTCTTAAGTATGACATTAAAAAATTAAAAATAACTCCCCACTCTGTATTAAATGTAGATTAATAAAGTCAGAAAAGTTACATAACTACTTAATTTGTTTTTAACTTTCAAAAACTATTTCTTAAACTGAACAGACTTACTTTAACAAAAGAAAATGAGTTCAGCATAAAAGTAACCGTTAAATATAGAAATTAATAGTGTTGAAATCGGAATATTGTAATTCATATTTTTAAATGTTCCAAGAGTATTTCAGATCGTGTAGTTGAAAGGTAAACCTATAAATTTAGTTTCACTTGGCTTGAAGAAGTGCTGGCAAAGGTTATCAAACTATTTTGCTAGTGAAAAACCTGTGATGTAGCTAATAGGCAAGCATTCAACCAAATCTTTTAAATAATATATAGGGGTGTATGCTAAGTCTGCAACTATTTCCAAAACCTGCAACTACCTGAGCCTGATTCAATGCACAGTCCTCTCACAGCCTGTTTCATAATACCTCAACTTTTATCTTTTAAGCATAAGAAATGTTTTGCTTTACTACCATTAAGAAATAAATAGTATACCTTAAGCTTTTCTGTTATTAAAATTATAGCTTTAGTGTCTTACATACTTACCCAAGAACTCTGATGTTTGTTTCAAAGACTGATACAACTACATCATTATCTAAATTAACATCTCTTAAAACTTTTTTCACTGCATCTTCAAATTCTTTAGTTTTATTTAATACCTAGAATAAAAGTATAAAAATCAAGTTATTTACTACAAAGTCAAAGAAAAATATCCTCAGAATGAGCTACTAAAAGCAAATTAACATCTTATGACTCTGAAAAGCAACACATACAAAATATTTCCCTTAAACATAATAAAAATGTGATATCTAAAATGAAAACAAACAAGTGCTTAATTATAATATAAGGAATCTTTGTAACGTTCTTTTTAAGACAATAAAATATTATTAGGACTTTAATCAATCATCACCAGAACTGTTAACTGGTTTCTTAATATTTTTAACCCATGACCTACAGCTACCTAAGGTGAGCTCCACAAGGATATGGCTTCTTAGTCTAAACAAAAAAAACCATTCTATGCACTAAACATCATTTTAAAAGTTGCTTCCTGAAAAAAAGCACATCCTTAAGGGAATGATCAACTGACCCTAAACCATCACCACCTGCCACCTTCACCACATGGATATCCCAACACTTAACAAAGGAGGCAGTACAATATGAGGTCAAGAGCAAGCTGATTTGAATTTTGGTTCCTTCTCATCTAATCACAGTAACTTCCATCTCTGAGTCAGTCCCTACATATACAAAAAGAGGGAATACCTACTCTCATAGGATTGTTTTCTTAAACGAAGCAATGTATGTGAAATACTTCTAGTAGAGTGTCTGACTTAAGTGCCTACTATTATTATTATTACCACCAAGAGGGTCTAGAATCCTAAGCTAAGAACTCCATGGATTCTTGCAATGAGCTCCATAAAGGGGGAGGTCACTGTCACTACACAGGTTGCACTGATTTTTCAGTCTAAATTGAGATGGCACAATTAGGTGTTATTTAGATCCTAGATCCATTAAAAGTAGTTTTCTGATCCTGGCTAGGTAGCTCAGTTGGTTAGAACATCATCCTCACATGCCAAGGTTGCAGGTTCGATCCTTAGGGCACATACAAGAATCAACCAGTGAATGCACAAGTGGAACAACAAATCAATATTTTTCTCTCTCTCAAATCAATAAATAAAAACTTTCAAAGTAGTTTCCTTTGCTTGACTGTTTAATCTTTTCATTTGATAATATTTTGTAATGCTTGTTAACTTGATTTGGTACTCTCATTAAAAATTCTAACTTAGACATAAAATATTCCATAAGAATACCTGATTGCAATTCAGGTAAAAGTAAAATTCAGGGTAAGGGCTGAGTAAAATATAATATAAAATCTGATTTTAGCCCTAACCAGTTTGGCTCAGTGGATAGAGCATTGGCCTGGGAACTGAAAGGTCCCAGGTTCGATTCCCGTCAAGGGCATGTACCTGGGTTGCAGGCACATCCCCAGTAGGGGGTGTGCAAGAGGCAGCTGATCGATGTTTCTCTCCCATCAATGTTTCTAACTTCTCTGTCCCTCTCCCTTCCTCTCTGTAAAAAAATCAATAAAATATATATTTTTTAAAAATCTGATTTTAAATTGACTGCTTTCCCTTCTCATTCTCAAAATCCATGTAAATTCTGCAGCAACAACCTTCCTAAGGAAGGTGCCATCCAATAAGCTGACATACCTATAAATTATCTGAGTATCTCCATGATTTTACAGAATTTTATCTGACATTCATGTGACATTAGTAACTCAACAGTGTAAAAGATTTATTTAGAAGCAAATATCAATACATATGGAATTCTAAAGGCTTCTATTTCAGACTTACTGTGTGTATATTATGAAACTTATAAGTAAATTCAAGAAGAATCAAACCTACCACAAGAGTGTCCAAAGAATCAATCAGTGTCAGGGAAAATCTAAGAAACAAGTATAACGAGATACAAAATATTAGCATTCTGATTATTTTAGCCATGAACGTATAAGCAGATGGATCTATATCCTACTGACTGGCAGTTTCTATTAACTAGTACCCCATGCATCTGTAGTACAATTTAACCTATAAGGCACTGGAAGAACTATAAAAGCCTTAACATTGTATTATTTTCAGCTCCACACCCTTCAAAATGAATAGAAATATTCACTAGCTCTCTTTAATGCAAATAAAAATATTAAAGCATCAACACCTTATGTTAATGACCTTATACACATTAAAAAACCCAACTTTTCACTGATCTAAGAGGCAAATTAATTAATTTTTTACAAAAGACAACCAAAGGAAGAAAGAAACTTAATGTAACACTTAAAGCAGTCACCAAAATTCAAGCGACCCCCAGAAACACAACTGTACACTGCCTCGGAGAAGCCTCAGACCCAGCGATGCTGAGATGCCTGCCCCCCTGTATTCATACTCACTTTCCCAAGGCGTCGTCGACATCACCCCGACTTGGCTCCTCGCCTCGAATTCGACCTCTGCAGGTTAAAGGCATGAGTTCATCAGCTGGGTAAGCATGTTCCTACAAGGAAAACCTGAGTGAGTCACTAGTGAGACACCTCATTTAGAGAATAAAACCTTTTCAGTTTTTTAAGTAAAATAAAGGCTAATCAAAAATGCTACCATTCTTACAGTTTATGGAATCTTTTTTAAAATGTAGTTATAAATGTAATACATGCTTTAAAAAATAAAACATTTCTTTAAAAACATGATAATCTGCTTCCCCTTCACCCAACTTCACTCAAAAGAGGTAACTACTGTTAAGATGGGAGTTTATCCTTCCAGATTTATCTACATATATTAAAATAAGAACATACATCATTAAAATTTTTTATTAATAAATAGGTGCTTATGTCATATGAACACATTGCTCTAAAATATGTTTACTTAAATTATGGTGGGGATTTTCCATGCTAGAATTTTATGTCTTTTATTCGTTTTAATAACTGCAAAGTCATACTTTAACATAGACTAATGTTATGGAGCACTTATATTTTAAGCAATGATCTATACGATTTGGTTTAATTGTCACAATTACCTCCATTCATAGATTCAATTACCTCCATTCTATAGATGAGAAAACTGAGGCCCTATGTCATGCATCTGACAAATGATAGATTCAGAATTCAAAACTGACAATCTGACTCCAGAGTCTCCACACTTCATAGTACCCTCTGCTTACAGTATTCCAGAGTACAGACATGTTGAAATTTACTTATTCCTCTATTGATAAACGTATAGTTTGAACTCAATTATTCACTACATCAACAATCCTATATAATAGAAGCCTACTATGCTAAGTGTCCAACTGTTCGTTTGACCAGTCGCTGTGATGGGCACTGACCACCAGAGGGCAGATGCTCTGACAGGTAGGTTAGCTTGCTGCTGGGGTCCGTTCAATCCGGACTAAGCAAAATGGGCCGGACACATCCTGGAGTCCTCCTGCGGTCCCTCCCCGGCGAGCCGGCCCCAATCAGCCAGCCCCGCTTGGGGCTGGGCAAGACAGGCTGGACATGCCTGGAGCCGTCCCTCAGTCCCTCCCCAGCCCTGATCATGCATTAGTGGGGTCCCTCAGCCTGGCCTGTGCCCTTTGCAATCCAGGGCTCCTCAGGGGATGTCGGAGAACCAGTTTCAGCCTGATCCCTACAGGCCAGGCCAAGGGACCGCACCGGTGCACGAATCCGTGCACTGGGCCTCTAGAGCTTTAATAAACATCTATATGCATATATCTCTTGTACACATATTTGTATTGCTATAGATTAAATCCCTAGAAGTAGACCCAAAGGTATGGATATTTAATTTTTAATAGCTACTATCCAACTGAAAGACATCAATTTATACTCTTTCTTGTTCCTCCTATACTTGTATGCCCATATGATTCTTAATTGTTAGAGTTCAGCAACAATATTCCTGATTCCAATTCCAACTCTATCCTAAACCCAATTATGTAATTCCAAACTCACAGCACATTAGCAGCAGAAAAATAAAACAGAGGTCAAGAACACTAAACACGTGGTCAAAAGAAAGGGAAAGACCCTCCCACCCTGCCCCAAATAATCACAGTAGGCTAGAGGATACAAAAAGCATTGAAGACTGCAGCCCTTTGGATATTTTCAAAAAGTGTAACAAATGTTTTGATCTAATTACACTTCATGTGCAGCTACTAAATTCTGAACTGGATATTTTGTAATTTTAATACTACATGTAATTTTTAGTATAAATTCCTAACTATTTTAATGTGTCTTTTACATGACAAGTTCCTAACTACTTTTTCAGTGCTAATTCCAATATAATTGTAATTTCCTAGAAGGCTCACTATTTTTATTGCTTTACAGTTTCATATTAACACATATAAAAACACTTAGAAGTAAAAAAAAAAGTACTATTTTTTAAATTTGCTGATGTATTGCAAAAGATGTCATTCAAACATTAATTTGATTTTTAAAAGTTCCTTTAAGATCAAGAGTTACTTAGAAAGCTTTATACTGCTATTTTTAGGGTTTTGCAACACACAAACACTGATGTCTGAAGTTAAATATGAAACTCAAACCCTAAACTTAGCCAGATAAGAAAAATATTAATAGCAACTGCAAACCAGAATCAAATAAGGGAGTTTTGAACCAGGTGTAGAAACACTGCATGTCCTCCTGTTTCAAGATTAAGGGTAAAAACAAAACCACAGCCTTTTCTTCAGATTAACCACAAAGCAAACTACAGTTGGTAGGCATAAATCCTGAATAATGCATACGTGGCAAACAAACATCCTGGCTACTTGCAGTACAGTAATACTTTCTCTTCATAATGTACTGCCAGAACTAAGGATATGTAATTCACATTGCTATGACTCAGAGCCATGACAAACATTTAATAATGATCATTGAGAAACAAGGCTCAGGGGATAAAACAATTCAGTATGAATTAAACAGAACGTGTGCCTAACTAAAAACAAGAGGGAAAGCAAAATAAAACAAAACATATTAGAATCTCCACATTAGATTCTAAACTTACTAGAGCTTTGAAGGGATAAAACTCTGTCTGAAAACACTCAAGTCAAAGCAACACCAAAAACTAACTTTTCATAGAACCAATCCCAAGAACTAGGCAAAAGAAAGAAACTTTATTCTACTAAAAACAATAAAACAAAATTGTTATTTATAAAAGTGAGTTACCTAAAATATCCAATATATTTAATTTCCAATAAAATTATGTACATTTTTACGTTTTATTCATTTCTAAATATTTTATTACAGATCATTAACGACCTCCCTCCTTGAGGAAGATATTCCTTCCTAAAATAAAAACTAATGATATTTATTAAACCAAGTATAACTAACTGATAGAATGTGTTAATTAATGATTGAATTTGTATAATTTGTAGTTTTTCAAGTTCTCTCTTCATTTCTAGGTTAAATTTTCCTATTCCCTTCTGTTCACTATTTATATTCACTTAGCAAACCATTTTCCAAGCACTTAGAATTGCATTTATTTGAATCTGATCAATGATAAATCGACCTCATGAAATGTTATATGAAATAAATGACAACATATAACAAAATGAAATAAAGTCCTACTACTAACAGATTTTTTAGGGAAATTATCTCAATAGATGTAGAAAAAGCACTTGAGAAAATTCAAAAACCTGTAATGATGCAAATTTTCAGCACACTAGAAAGGAACTTAATCCAATATAAGGTATCTGTGAAAACCAACAGCTAACATTCACACTTAACAGTAAAGGAAGCTGTTTTATCCCTAAGACTAGGAGCAAGGCAAGGATCTCACATAGCCTTTTGAACATAATGTGAAAAGTTCTAGCCACTGCAACAAGAAGAAATAAAAGGTACAAAGAATGAAAAGAAGGAAAAGTCTGTTTGTAAAAGACATGACTAACAATGTGGAAAAATGCTAAGCAATCGTCCTCAAAAAGCTATTAGAAATAATACGAGAGTTAAACAAGGTTGCAGGATATAAGGTTGTCAGACAAAAAGGTTTTTGTATTTCTGTATAATATCGATGAACAATTGAAAATTAAAATTTGAAAAACTACAATTTATAACAGCACCAAAAATATGAAATATTTATGAATATAGCACAAGATGTGCAAGACCAATGTTATGAAAACTATAATACATCACTGACGTTATGTAAGGTCCAAATAAGTGGACAGACACCATATTGGATTGGAAGACTGAAAACTGTTAAATCAACCCTCCCCCCCCAATTGATCTAGAGTCAACATAATCTCAGTCAATGGTTCAACAGGCTTTTTATTTTTTTTGTAACCTGATAATTCTAAAATTAACATGGAAATTCAAAGAACCTAAAATATTTAAAACAAATTTGAAAAAGAACAAAGCTAAAAGACTTAATATCACACTCAGGACATTTGTGAAACTGGTGTACAAATAAATATTTAGATCAATGGGGAAAAAATACAGGATCTGGAAAGAGACCCAGGCATTTAAGGTTAACTCATTGTATACGGGTGCCAAAGTAATTCAGTGGAGAAAGGGAATTCTATTCAATAAACTGTGTGGAACAACTGGATATCCACATAGAAAAACTATACATATAAATCAACCTTTACCTCACACGATATATAAACATTAACTTAAAATGGGTAATAGAGCTAAAGAAATAAGCTAAAGTTATAAACACCTAGAAGAAAACAAGAAAGTCTTTGTGATTCTGAGCTAGGCAAATATTATTTAGGTAGGATATAAAAGACACAAACCACCGAAGAAAAAAGGGTAAATTGAACTTGGTTACAATTTAAAACATTTGCACTTCAAAAGATATTGTTAGGAAAATTAGAAAAAGCTAGAAGATGGTGGCACAAGTAAATGCGGTACTCACTGCCTCCCACAAGCACATCAAAATTACGACTAACATGCAACACCACCATCATTCAGAACGTCCTGAAAGCTGGCTGAATGGAAATCTACAACTAGAGAAGTAAAGAAAGCACACTGAGACTGGTAGGAGGAACTGAGACACAGAACAGGCTGGTCTGACACCCATATGTGCCAGTTATTTAATCGGGAAGATCATCCCTGCAGAGGCCGCCCGTGAGGGGCAAGGGATCCCAGTCCCACACCAGACCCCCAGTCCAGGGTTCCAGAGCTGGGAGGAGAAACCCCTGTAACTGTGAGTGGTAAAAACCAGTAGGGAGTGTGGCCGAGTGTCTCGGAGACCACTGGAGACTCCGGTGTTCCTTTTAAGGGCTAGCAAACAAACTTACCCAGAATCAACTCCTCTGAGCTCCAGCACCAGGTCGGTTTGGTAGGACCCAAACACATACAGGGAAGAAATGAATTGTCTGGCATCAGGGCAGGAACTCGGGAGCAGCTTTCTCCCACACAGGGGTGCTCCCAGGGATCACTGTTCCTGTGCTGGGACCTTCTCTGTCGCAGGGCTGACTGGGAGCCATATCTGAGTTTCCATCAGCATGGCCCACACAGTTCGCTCTGCCTTTATATTCCCTGAAGCCCTGCCCCATCCAATTTGCAGTCCCACCCAAGTTATTTGCAGCAGCTTTTCCATATGAAGGGTCTGTCTTTGCTAAAATCTCTCAAACAAGCTGCAGCTGGTGTCAACATGCCCCAAACCTATCAATAAAAGGCCCAAGACTCAGCGTTAGTACCAGCCTATCTTGCTTTACAGCTGGGTCTTGCCTGAGTACTTCCAAACCAACACAAATAGCAGGCATCTACAGATATCTCTGTAGCTCCTGCTAGGTGGTCCCAGGCAGTGGCTGACTTTGCATCTCCCTGCAGATCATACAACCAGTGTACCTGGTGGACAACTTCAGACCATACCAGATTACAACTCTACACATCCATTGTGACACACTCAAGGAGAAGACTCAGTGCGCACCAAAGTCCCACTGAAGCAAGTCCTGCTCCAGAGGGGTGTCTCCTGCACAGCATCTCTTCCACTACAGTCGCAGCCAGTCCTCGCAGCCAATTGGCCTGGAAGTCAATTCCTCCCACTGACACCAACAGCAATCAAGGCTCAACTACAAGCAGACTGTGCACACAGCCCACACAGGGGTGCACCTAGAGTACCCAGCTCAGGTGACTAGGGAGGCTGAGTCTCTGGATCTTATAGGACACCTACTACACAAGGCCATTCTACCAACTCAAGGAGACATAGTAGCTCTACCTAATAGAAACAATCACAAGGAAGCAGCCAAAATGGGGAGACAAAGAAACATGTCACAAGTGAAAGAAATGGAAACAAGCAATCTACTAGATACAGAGTGCAAAACAGGGTTATAAGGTTACTCAAGGATCTTCATGAAAGCTTCAAGGGACTTAGTGAGATTTTTAAGAGTCTTAGTGAAAATGTCAAAGACATGGAAAAAGAGCAGTCAGAAATTAAGTATACACTAACTGAAATAAAGAATAATTTACAGGGACCCTAGACAGCTTGGCTCAGTGGATAGAGTGTTAGCCTGCAGACTGAAGGGTAGCGGGTTCGATTCCGGCCAAGGGTATATGCCTGGGTTGCAGGCTTGATCCTTTGTAGGGCATGCAGGAGGCAGCTAGTCAATGATTCTCTCTCATCATTGATGTTTCTATCTCTCTCTCCCTCTCCCTTCCTCTCTGAAATCAATAAAAATATTTTAAAAAAAGAATATCCTATTCCTAAGTAAAAAACAAACAAAAAAATTTTTTACAAAAATAATATACAGGGATTCAACAGTAGAGGATTCTGAGAATCAAATTAACAATATGAAATATGAGGAAGCAAAAAACACCCAAACAGAAGAGCAAAAAGAAAAAAATCAAAAAATATGACGATAATGTAAAGAGCCTCTGGGACAACTTTAAGTATACCAACATTTACATTATGGGGGTGCCAGCAGGAGAGACAGAGCAAGATATTGAAAACCTAGTTGAGAAATAATGATAGAAAACTTCCCTTACGTGGTGAAAGAAATGAACTTGTAAGTCCAGGAAGCACAGAGTGTCCCAAACAAGAGGAATTCAAAGAGGCCCACAGCAAACACATCATAATTAAAATGCCAAGGGTTAAAGACAAAGCAGCAAGAGAAAAGCAGTTAGTTACCTATAAGGGAGCACCCATACTGAATTCTCAACAGAAACTTTGCAGGCCAGAAGGGAGTGGCAAGGAATATTCAAAGTGATGAACAGCAAGAACCTACAACCAAGATTACTCTACCCAGCAAAGCCATCATTTAGAACTGAAGGTCAGATAAAGAGCTTCACAGACAAGAAAAAGCCAAAGGAGTTCATCACCACCAAAGTAGTATTACATGAAATGCTGAAAGGGTATTCTTTAAGAAGAGGAATAGGAAGAAGAGATTAAAAATATGAATATAATTACAATAAATACATATCTATCAAAAATTAAATCTAAAAATCAAAATAAATGAGCAAGCAATCTAAAGAACAAAATAAACTGGTGAATAAAATAGAACCAGAGACAAGAGAACATGGAGTAGACTGACAAATCTCAGAAGGAAGAGGGTAGAAGAGGCATTAAGAGATTAACCAAAAAACTTGCATGCATATATGTATTATCTATGGACACAGACAGTAAGAATGGTGAAGGCCCGGGGCAAGAACCAGGTGGAGGAGGACAATGGGGAGAAAAAAGAGCAACATCTGTAATACTCTCAATAAAGATGTATTTTTAAAGAAAAAATTAAAAGGCAAAAAAAAGTACACACTGGGAGAAAATATCTGCAAAACATACAAAGGTTGGCAAACGTAGGTGAAAGTTTATTCTTGTATAATTACTTATTTATGAATTATTGTATTATGTATTATTATTAACCTATTTATGCCCATCCCTTATATGTGATCATCTTTATCTTGCCTCCTCCAAGTCATTAGTACTGCTTCTAGACTACCTTAGTTACAGAATTACTCATTTTGATGCACAATCTATCAAAGAGATACGTTAGGCAGATTTCAAATGGGGAATATGAAAAAATTCTGGAGATACTGATGGTTACATAATGCAAATGTACTTAATGCCACAAACTGTACACTTAAAAATGGTTAAAATGGTACGTTTTATTATGTATATTTTACCACAAAAAAATTTTTTTTTAATTAGGGAGCCCTGGCCAACGTGATTCAGTTGGTTAAGTGTTGTCCCTTGCACCAAAAGATCACAGGTTCAATTCCCAATCAAGGTCCGATCCTCAATCCCCAGTAGGAGGTAAACAAGAGGCAGCCAATAAATGTTTCTCTTTCACATCAATATTTCTCTCCCTCTTCTCTTCTCCATTTCTCCCTTCATCTCTCTAAAATCAGTAAGAACATAATGAAAATATTTTTTAAAAATTAAAGGAAAAAATAATTCTAAGAAAACTCACATAAACCCATAAAGAAGTTACATTCTAAAACAGTTCCTTTTGGTTTAAACTATAAAAAAGATGATGTTTCTTTGAACTGTGCTCTCACAAAATCAAGCATAGAAGTAGTTATTAGATATTATCCTACCAATTAAAATGTGCTGACCAACTCTTTTAGAGTCTATTTGCAAAGTTTAGAGCGCCAGCAAAGTACAGTTTTTGCTTATAACAGTTTAATTGAGTTGTCTACGGTAGACAGGAAAAATCCTGGAAGACAAGGATCAGATCAGAGCACAGGTACAAAACAGTTCCGCATTTGGTGGCCTAAATACATGTCATTTTGTCATCTAAATTAATCTGCAAACTGACCTCAGCACAAATAATGAAAACATGCTAACAGAAGCCCTAAAGTGGCTGAAGTCTGGGGTTAAATAAGAGTACACAAGAACTGCCAAAATAATCAAATTTCATGTTATTTAGGGAAAAGAGAAAGCCTGCTGTGTAATTCACTGTGGATAAACTACAGTTTGGAGCTATAGATCTGTCAAACATAACTGGTATAATATTAGTATTTATGCCCATAACTGATAAAATCAGAAAATTCCTGGATGTAACACCAAGGGATAGCAGAGATGTAATAATCTATCTAAAGTGGCAGAGCACGGTTACAGAAAAACAGTATTAACAGGAAAGAAAAAAAATACCCTCAAAAGGTACATGCCTAAACAGGAAATGATGTATATGTTCTAAGAAAGTCCTATGTAAATCCAGGGAACAAGTTATGAGTTAGAGCCTAGAAGAATTTTAGAAATAAAAAAAAAAAAAGAAAAAAAAAAAAGAATTTTAGGAGGGCAATTTCAATCTCAGGCAGAGAGTGAATAATGACAGCAGTAGTGATAGTAGCAGCAGTAAACTTAGACAGTGCTTCCTGTTTGCTGGACCCTAGTTCTAAGCACTTGTATTAATTTGTTTAATCCTTACAACGTTGTGAGGCAAGTAAACCATTTCAGAGAGATGAGGAAACAGCCTCAGGAAGATCAGAGCCCAGTTGGTAGGTGGCAGAGCCACTTCAGGGTGTCCTGTTGCATTTCCAGAGTTCTCATTCTCATCATATTCTAGTACCTGTCTTTGGAAAATACCACTGTTTGCCTGGGAACCAAGAAAGTAAAAAGGAGCTGCTCTAATTATAGACTAGACTGGAGAGTAAGATTAAAAAGAACGAGTGTAAAATGCAAAGCTTTCAACATTTATTAAAAACCCACTATGTGCCAGCCATTTTTGTATTTCAGCACAGTAGGCAACTGACTACTATAAAGTAAATTAAATATAAAGACTTATATACCCCCAAATTCACCATAAATGTGTATTTTAATGAAGTTTATTAAATGATATATTTGAATTTAAAAGGCAAAGATATATCACAATAACCAAATGTAAAAATTAAGCATTATTTTTCATTGCATCTTCACAAGAATTCAATTCAGTTCTTTAAAAAAAAAAAAAGTAATAAGCATTTACATACCAGGCATCATGCTAGACACAGAACATATAAAAGATCAATTTATTAAAAATTAAAGAAAATGGTCCCTGTTTTCAAAAACCTTATACTCTACTTGCAATTATCCCCATTTTACATATGAAGACACTGCTCAGAGGGTTAAAATGATCTGTGTAGATCCAAGTTATTAAACAGCTGAGATGACATGTGAACCCAAGTCCACCTCACTCCACAAAACCCCTTCCTTTTTTCTCTACAGCAAGTTGATAGTGCTTCTGAGTGTAAGAACTAGAAAAAAATTTCAACTGACTTCAAATAACAGAGCTCCTGCTCTCTGTTTAATATTTTAGGGCTGCTTCATGTTCGTTGAGAACCTGAAAAGGGGAAGTGTAAACTCTAGACTAAATCTTGGGTTATAAAACTCACATAAATTGAGTAAGTGTAACACAGATATACTGTAAGAATCACTCATGCTGTAAATAGTTGAACATTTAAAAATATGTATTGCACAGACTGCAGATGGGTGGGCCTCTACCAGAAAAATGGAGGGGAATGTTAACTGCAGTAGTTCCCAGGTCTTTGGAGTTGAAATTCCTCTCCTTTATATCTTGTAGGTGGGTAGTTGTAATAGAAACCCAGTAGAGTCCAATAGCTGCCTCCAATATCTCCTCTGTCACAAACTCACTCTGTAAGAAAGTATACTGATAAAACTTCCTACTGTTTACCTATTAAGCGACAAGACATTAAAGATACTGTGCTTTATAAAGAGAGGATACTCTTAATAGTGGCTACATGCCATTTTAACTTAACTTTGGATCCAAAAGTAGCATTTATGAGATGGCTAAGGTTTGAGAGTATAGCATGGATCCACTTGATCACCTCAAAACCATTAGCCTAGATTTGTTAAATTATGCTTTACCCAAACTGAATTAACCAGGGATAAATGATCCCCCCCCTTAAACTGCCCCCTCCCCCACCACACACACACAGGTTTCCAGGACCAACAATCACCAGCTGCCCAGATACCAAAATATTAGGCTTCCAAAATCCTTGATGTCAATTTTGCACATAGAGCAATCAAGCTGCCCTATGTGTGCCACTCTAACAGGAGCATCATTTGTTTGTTTTTATAAATAAATAATTTTGGGGAAAAAAATTAAGGAAATGACTAAGATCTTAAGAAATGAATTTAATGAGTATACAAAACTTCATCAGCATCATATTCCAAAAACATTTAGTAAGAACTCAATATGTACTCTTAAAAATACACAATATAAAAGGGAACAAGAATCATCAAATATAACACATATTTAAAAATGAAAATGTTTAAAAATAAAAAAATGAAAAAGTATATGTACTTAGACACTATATTACTATATATATGAAGATATCTGAGTAATATATATATGAAAAATGGATTCACAGAATCCCATGAAAAATATTTAAAAGCAGAATGAACTAAAGTTAGTTCTCTATCAAACTTTTCCCAACTACATTTTTATAGGCCTTATCATAAAAGAAAATGTGCTGACATTTTGAAGTGTAAAAACAAGGTCATTAGCAGTAATTCTCAGAATAACTTGAACTCTACAAAATTACACATACAATTTTCTTTTGAGCTCTAAAAGATGCTCTGTTGTGCAAAAGATCTCCAGAACTTTTTCATCCTGAAAAACTGAACCTGCTATTTCATCTCAAGTGAGCACCGAGACATTTTAAAACATTATGGGTCAGCATATCAGAAAGCAAAATATATTCAAATCAAAGCCCATAATTTGGACAGAGACTACAAGTATCACTGAAAATAGGTTATTTATTTATTTTTATTTATTTATTTTAAAAAATAATTTCCTTAAAGTCCAGAAATAACATCTTATTCATATTTACATCCACAATACAAAGCTATAAAAAGCACTCAATAAACATCGTTGATAGCATCAAAGGACACTGTTTAAATATACAGTTTCATAATGTAATTCAACTTATTCTTACCTGTTCAATAAATTACCTATTCTCTAAGAACCACTACCAGGCATACTCTGTTAGCTTACATTTGCACTGAATTTTAAAAACTTTTTTTTTAATGTGCTAATTCAGGTTTCAAAATTCCCAATACTATGCTCACAAAATAATTTGTTCACATTAATGGTTCACATGAATGGTATACAAAAATAAGCTTTCTACTTACCATATAGTTGCCATAGGCATGATCAAACATTTCCAGTACTTGATTCCTAATTTTAAAAGAGCAGAAATAGAAAAAAGTATATTCTATTTATTGTTTTCCAAAAAGTAAATCTTCCTTCATAAACGTATACCAATAAAAAGCAAACAAAAAACATTTACTCGGAAGAGGACATAAGCAGAATCAGGAAATACAGTGTTAGTCGAAGCTTTCATGAACCACACAGAGCTGGGCCAAAGTTGTAGTATTCCTTCCTAACAACTCATGTAAAATTCATCTTATAATTTTTCCAAAGAAAACTGATGAATGATACATGCCATGAAGAGAAGGATATGTAATGCCGAAAAACAATTACCTCTTAACAAAATTATTTAACATCTATCTTGAAAGGGGGAATATTATTAGAGAACCCCAAAAAGAAATACTATTACTTATACTATATAGTCTACCAAAAGAGAGGCCTGGTGTATATATTGATATGAAATAAAAATACTCTATCAAGCCTCTGCCTCGCCCCTTAAACTGAATAAAATCATTAATGCATCATTTAATATATATTTATTAATATGTTTGTCACGTTTTCATGAAGACAGATTTGATGATTTTATGTTGTACTCTTAGCTCCTTTAAAAAAAAAACTGTCAAAAGTCAAATGAACAAAATTCACTTCTAAAATGAGAAAACTAATCCTCAAAAACAGATCTGTGTGTTTGGGCTGTTTCTCAAAATCCCCAAACTAACTGTTAAATGAAGTTTTCTTATCCCCACAAATTAAAATCTGCAAGTTTGGGACCAAGGAATCAGTCTGTCAATTAAATGCTCTCAAGTTTGGGTGATTGAGAGCTACAGGAAAAACTACGAAAGTTAACGTTATGGCTAAAATCTCAATAATTAGCAAGGAAAAATTGTTTAATAATCTCTTATTAACTCTTAATATTATTTCTAAGTTCCTAATTTACAAAAAATGGCTGGGTGTAATTTTATTTTGCCTCTTGCTATATTGCATTTGCCAGTTTAAAAACTGTAATCATGGATGGATGAAATAGTGGTAATAATAAAGCTAGCAGACAGAAACGGACTAATTTCCAGATCCTGGCTATAATGACCAGCAAAATCAAGTACATTCAAACTAGTGAACTGAATAAAGTAAGTCCTGACAACTTTTTAAATTAATCATTTAAAAACACCTGACCACTAAAAACAAGATCTTATCACTTTGCTAAAACATTACATCTTTGTGTTTATATGTATCATAGGATATGCATCAAGTTATCTCAGAATCCTTCTAGACATTCATTATATGCATGTGATAAAGGTCTCTCAAATTAGCTAATAAATCAAATAAATAAGAAGTCAAAATTTCCCTTTCAAGCAATGATATCAATAAATGGAATATGGGAATTCTTTTTCCTTCTCCTGAAATAAAATTAATATAAGATTATTGCCAAGAAGTAGAAATTCCTGTGTCGATGTTAGTGCCTACCCATGTGCATTACAGACAACACAAGCTTTAACTTATTAATCCAACTTTGCAGCATTCCATTTTCAAGAACAAGAATTATAAATGCATACAAGGACACATTTTTTTCCAATCCTTACATTTATATAGCACATGATCAGCAAATTTCACAACACATACTTCAAAGTGGAGATATTTGATGTCCAGTTAACTAACTCTCTCTCTCTTTAACATAGAACTCCTAACAAGTCATATTTAAATACAGAATGGTAGGATAATTACTATATTAAACAAAAAAAATGTTTCTTTAAAGTTTTACATCTAGTCAACAAATTGGATTAAAATGTATTGGAAATCAAATTCAGTTTAAAAATTGTCTTTTCATTTCAAAATAATTTCTACAAGTCGGCTTTTTCTAGTTAATTCACATTGCCTACCAATATGCTACAGAGACTGTTTTATACTTCTTTTTAACAAAAATGTGGTATGTAACAACTGCTGCAATATTTAAAACACAAAAGCAAAAAACATCTTATTCCAGAAAGACTAAATGACTAATTCCAAAAACTATACATTATAAGCAACTGAGTAACTGGTTAGCATTTGGGACAATTCCAGTCTTTATCATCAGTTTGGTTTGGGAGGAGAGGAAAAGAGGTAGCGCATTCTGCTTATCATACGTCACATTTGAGCTTAAAAGCAAATCTCATGAGTCAAGATAAACCTCATGAGTCAAGAGTTCATTTTCCTGCACATTTCCAGAGGGTAAAGCAGTCAAGTATAACTGTGTACTTGAGGGTTATAGCTCTGGACTCTTGTTCTACACTTACTCCAGAATAAGGAAATCTAAATCAACAGGCCTAATTACTGTAATTTCACTTGCATAAATGTTCTCAAAATGTGATGCAAATTGGTTGGACTTTTCCCGTTAAAAATTAACTTTGCTCAAAAATGACTGTTCTTCAATTAGAAGTGTTTAATTGAAAAGGGAGTGGTGGTCAAATAAATTGCTTGAAACTTCTTTTTTATAAGTCTTCCAGAAGTGCAGGACAGTGGAGAGAGCGTGGGCTCTGAGGTCACACAGATCTGGGTGTGAATACTGGCTCCACCATCTAGTAGCTTAGCGACTTTGAACAAATCAACCTTTGAGTCTCAGTTTCCAAATCTGCAAAACGGAAATCACACCCACCTCTTTAAGAAACGGGGAGGATCAGAGAGATAGCATGTAAAGTGCCTGGGACAGAGTAGGATTTTTCAGTAAAACAGTTAACCGATGATACAATTCGTAAAGAAAAAAATTAAAATACTTATTAATTTACTGGTGATTTCTTTCTCATAGCTGATATTTACTCTTTTTTCCCATCAAGCTCTTTCATTGCTGTTTTATTTAAAAACACAAGACTCTTGCCCTAGCCAGTTTGGCTCCCTGGATAGAGCATCTGCCTGAGGACTGAAGGGTCCTGGGTTCCATTCCCGTCAAGGGCACATGCCCAGATTCTGGGCTCAATCCCCGGTAGGGGGCATGCATGAGGCAGCCGATAATTGGTTCTCTCATCATTAATGCTTCTATCTCTCTCTCTCTCCCTCTCCCTCTCCCTTCCTTTCTGAAATTAATAAAAATATATTTAAAAAATAAAAATACAAGACTCTTGCCGAGCCAGTGTGGCTCAGGTGGTTTGAGCTTCTCGGCATTCACCAACAGGACGGACGCCAGGGGGGGAGGCTCACCCCCCCAGGGGGCCTGCAGGAGGCAGCCCATGGATGTTCCTCTCTCTCTCTCTCCCTTTCCCTTCGTCTCTCTCTAAAATATCAAGAAAAACATTTTTTTTTAAAAAATACAAGACTCTTGCAACAACATAAACAATAAGAAAGTATATAAAATAAAACCTGATGGTTTCACCCCACCTTCTAACCCCAAAAGGTAACAAGCTTCCCATGTTTTTCTGAGCTTAGACAACTTCTTGTCTTTAAAAAATAAAAAAACACAACGTAGGACGGGTACTACACATATTATTCTACAACTTGCTTTTCAAAAAAATCTTGGGAATACATACATCCTGGATAGCCTTCCAATCATCTCCCTCCTCTGCAACGTCTGCATATTATTCCATAGCATGGGGTGCCTTTCTCAGTCCTCATCTGCCCCGTGTTTACTAACCTAACAGTGAAAAGCAGCTGCCCCCTCGCTTCAAGGGGCCTCTCTCCTGTGTATTGACCATTTGCATCTCCTCTTGCGTGAGATGAACACTTGAAGCCCTTTGCCCATTTTCTACTGTTTCTTGGCTTTTTTTTTTCCCCCTTCCTTCTCCTTCCTTGTTCATCTGTGGGACCTAAACGTGTATTAGGAAGACTGGCTCCGCGCTGAATGCTGTGAGCATACCTGAGCATTCCACGCCGCTTTCACGACGGCTGAAACTAACCCGAGTAAAGGGAACAGGTTGTTACCCTTAACGGAGGCTTTCGAAAACACCGTCCAACTAAGTGTTCTCCTAGGACAACGGGGTGCAAGGAAGGGTGCAGCGGGGGAAGCTCCAGCGCCAATGACCGGGGCCCCCTTTCGCCCTGACAGGTGCAGACGTTATTCCCGTAACTCGGGTGGGACGAGCCCCGTCTCCCCGGCGCGAGCGCGAGGCAGCGGGTCGCATCTCCCAGGAAAAGCCAGCGCCGGGCTCTCCCTCCCTCCACGGGCCACGGGCACGGCAGCCGCGCTGACCCGCCGCGCGGGCCTCCCCGAGCCCGCCCTGCCCCCGACGGCCACGGCGACGCCCCGACAGTCCCCGGAGGTCACTGGGCGGGCGGCGGCCCCCACCTTCCCGGAACCTGTCCCCCTCCCCCTCCCCCGGCCAGGGTTGTAGCCAGGCCGCAGCCGTCCCGTCGCGGCCGGGGAGTCCGCTGCACGCCGGGGGCGCAATGACAGGCACCTTGGCCGGGGGTCCAGCCCCGCGAGGAAACCCACCCACCTGCCAAGCACCCTTACCCGAGCTTCTGCTTCTCCTCCCTGGTCATGGGCGCGGCCCCCGCCGTCCACATGGACGTGGCCGTCACCAGGCAGAGCGTGGCCGTCGTCGCCACCAGGCTCCATGGCGCTCGCTGGGGGGCCGGGGACCCACAGCCCCGGCCGCCTCCGGCTTCGCTCATGGCCCCGCGGTTCCGCGCACGCGCAGCGGCTACGCCCGGGCCGTGGGACACATTGCCAGACGCGCGTGGCGAGGGGGCTGCGAGCCGTGCCGAGGGCGGGATGCGGAGTCCAGCGAGCGGCCGCCGTCGCCGAGCTGTTGCGCGAAGCCGCCGCCGAGCCGGTCCCCGGCGCCAGCGCTGCCACCGCCGCCACCGCCCTCCGCCCTCGGCAGCCTGAGCGCCTCCCCCAGCTTTCCGGTGTCGTAGTCTAGGAAACCACCTCCCCCGGCGCTACTTCCGGGTAGGGCTGCAGACCTAGAGCCCCAGGACCAATGGGGAGCGGCTCGGAGAGGGGCTGGCTCCGAGGATAGGAGGCGGGATGGGCCCGGAGAAGTGAGACGTGGACAAAAGGCGGGACTAAGGAGGCAATCTGTCGCTTGGGCCCTCCTCCGACCCGTGAACTTGCGACCTGGAGACTACCGGTCCCAGCGTGCACTGCTTCCTCCCCGGCGGGTCCCGCAACCCGATTCCACCTGCCGGAGTTACCGCTCCGGGCGGGCGCGCGGCACCCTGGGACTTGTAGTCCACCGAGGGTCCCGGGCGGTTTCCTCGGCTCCCGCTTTCCGCGGCTCCCAGTGGCCAGCCCTCCCCTCCCTCGGTGGAGCCAGCCCTTCCTCCGGGCAGCTGGCCAGCTCTTTATCCCTCTTGCCGCGAATGACGTTTCCCCGAAGGCCGGCAGAATGAGGCTCACACGTCCCCAGCTCGGTGCCACACTCTGTAGGGAACAGTGTTGGTTGGAGTAATCCTCTGTCCTCAGGGAGATTGCAAAAATACTCACAGCAATAATGACCTGAGCCTTCGAAAGCACCCGTAAGCTGCGAGTTCCACTGGCACTCTCTCATGCACTCTTCCCAACCAATTTGCAAGGGAAAACTCAGGCTGGAGAAGTTAGTTAGGGAGCAAGCTCTTGTCACCCTGCTGGATTAGGTAAGAGTCCAACCCACCCTTATGACTCTGGACCCCCTTGCGTGTAGCCACTGCCGAATACCACGAGGGTGAAGGAGAGCGCGCCTGAGGCCTCATACTTGATTAATAACAGTTACCTAAAAAGCTCACTGTAAGGAGAATGGTGTGAGTTACAAAGTTTAATGCAGGAGGTTGGGACTTGCAATTTATTTTTGATGACGTTGCCCCAGGTTAAGTGAGGATAGGGTTCCTTTTGAAAAACCACATTGTAATTCTTGTGCGATAATTCAGTGGGTAGGTGCCACGTTTAGGAGCTTGGATGTGATCTCCAAGACTACAGGAAATGGCTTACTCCTCCCCTCCGCAGCATTCAGCTCTCTCTCTGTCTGGAAATGTTCCTTGATTTCTATCACCTTGCATCATCCATCTCCCTCTCAGACTGACCATTCAGGTGGCACCAGTGACTCCTCTTCCTTCACTGCCTCTCTTCCCTGTATGGTAAGGTTTTCTTTCTGTTTGTTTGTTTTTTTTCTTCTTCTTCTCTTTATACTCTATTTCATGGTGATTTCTTCCACTCATATGAATTCAACCATTTCCCTGTGGTTGATTTCCAAGTCAATATCTGCCTGATCTCCAGACACACATTTCCAGCTACCTAATAGAAATTCCCTTTTGTCCGGCCCAAGGGACAGACAAATGTCAGATGTTCACTGGTTCAAATTAATGCATTAGAATCATCTTCAACCCATCCTCCTCCTTCATGGTTTGTGCCCAATCAGTTGCCAAATTATATAGGTTCTCCTTCTGCTATCACTCTTTCTTTCTACTCTTACTTCTGCTCAGTTCCAGGCTCTGTTACCTGTTTCCCAAACCATTGCAATGCCCTCCTAAATTATGCTTCTGCTAACCTACTTTTCTGTACATTGCTACCAGAGCTGGCATTCAAGGTCTGTAAACCCTCTAAACACTTCGTCTCCCTGCCCTGCCCTCAAACCTTACATGATAAATAACCAGATTCTCACAAACTTCCTATGTCTTTGCTCTTACCATCCCCTCATATATCTCACCATCTTGGTCTGTAGAACCCTCACCACCCATTAAGTCTCAGATTCCATCTGAGACCCTCCCCAAACCTTCTGATCATTGTAAGTTATCCTCTCCCCTCTTCTTCCATTGCGTTCTGTGTTTTATTATTGTGCTTTTCACAGTCAGCCATGTCCACTGTATTATGACTGCTTAGAGGATATTGATGTCAGTTTGTTTATATGTGTGTCCAAAACCTCAGGTCTTTGCCTCTCCTGTTGCAGATGCTCGAAAACTGTTGGATATACTTGTTTCCTTATCCCTCCAGTTTCCTTATCTATAAAATAGGAGTGCTATAGTCCTTTTATCTATTTACATGGAGTTTGTGAAAACACATGAGGTCATTTCTGAACAATATTTGATTTTACCCCTTTTATGGACCTGCAACCCTATACTGGCGCCATCCTGGATCTGCGTTGGCAGCTTTCATGATGAAGTTAGCTGAATAAATAGTACCTGTGAATTGTTCTTGGCCCTGGCACAGAGAACACGGTGAGGTAAAGGTCAACACCCATCATCCAGTATTTGAAAACTAAGGACAAAGAAAACAGAAAAATAGTCAGTGACCTTCACTACTGACTTTTAATGTGTAGAATTTTCTGGGTTATTTTTCCTTCCTTGGCTTATTTGTTTGTCTTCAAATTAACTCTGCATTTTAAAAGTGTATAATGAGAACCTAAAATATCTTCTTTGTTAACTTGCTAAATAATAAGCATCTTTTTCTTTCTGGCTAAAATTCAATTTCTAGCCCATGATTGAGTCCATTTTCTCATTAACCTGCCAAACCCTAAGTAGAAAGGTTTGTGGAGCCTTAAAAGCATTGGAAATTTTACCGTATCCAAGGTGGAGCCCCCGGTGGTGAAAGAAAAATATGTTCACACAGTGCCTTTCAAAAGAGAACACATTTTAACCCTTTAATGGAAATAACAGAATTTCTCAGTTAATTGGCAGTGGAAAAAAATTACATTCATCATTTTAAAACCCACACACGTTATTTTAGAACCTTAGTGACAAAAATGACATAGGAGTTAAACAAGAGAGACCTTGGACTATTGTACTGGTGGGAGAAACGCTACTGGGAAGCATTCAAGAGAAGGAGAAGGATCTTAAAGAATATGGACAGGATTTTGGATGTGTAATGCCCGTTCAAAGTGACAAGAAATAAGACACCCTTTAACCAGTTAAGAGTTTGTTTGCACAGCCTTGTGACTTATGTAAATAGGTATGCTTATCTTTATTTACTTGCCAGGATGGATCAGGAGTTAGGGAAAGGGAGGAGTCCTGGTTAGGATCTTATGGCTCTGATATAGTCCCAAGAGGCTGGGGCCAGCGTGTGACACTGGCTAGACAGCAGTAGTTGTCCCTAAATGACTTGAATTATTTAATATGACGGATCTAAATACTCTTAAAACTCTGGTGTGGCGTTTGGGAGTGGTGCTTTTGGCATTCTTCAAATCTCTGTTCCTATTCTCTGGTAGTGTGTGGCATTCACAGAACACTCTTCTTCTTGAGAACACCATCTTGCAAACACTAACAAGGACGGTACGCACTCCACGTTCACAACGAGAGACTTTAAGGCCCTGGAAAGAGTACTTCACGGGAAAGGTACTCAGTGAGTACTGTGGACTGACTCCATGCTGAGCTGTCCGCCTGACCTCTCCAAATTCCAAGAAAGAGATTAGGAAATCTGGATGATCTACTGCCCCCAAGGACATTCCCAGGGCATCTTCTACCTGTCAATCATGATTTAAGATCTTCAAAATCACTTCAACCTCAGATTATTATTCCACTTCTCCCAGTGACTCCTGCAGCAGCTCTCACAGGCAAGTCATATTTAATGTTAAGCTCGCACATGTGGTTGGGTGTCTCATTTAGCAACCACTTACTTTATGTATCAGGGGAAAAAGGCAAGTCCATGGCCCGTCACGAGCTAGTGCCTAAATCCCCACTTGCACTACTAACATAGTTTTTACTTGACATTTCAGTTGGGACACATAGGTTTTAAGGCAGCATCATTCAACATCATTCCACACAGGCAGCAAAGCTAGTATACTAGCAGGTGGCCAAGAACATGGCTCCGAGCCAGTTCTGCTACTTAATAGCTATATTATCTTAAACAAATTACTAAATTTCTTGGTGCCTTAATTTCCTCATTTGTAAACAGGAAGAATACAGTGATTCCCTCCATATCTGTTGGTTCTGCATCCGGGATTCAACCAACCACGGATAGAAAATATCCCCCCCTCCCCCGCCCCCGAAAAGCTTCCCGTGGTTCTCCACCTTCTGGCCCTTTAAAACAGTTCCTCATGTTGTGACCCCCAACCATAAAATTATTTTCGTTGCTACTTCATAACTGTAATGTTGCTACTGTTATGAATTGTAATGTATGCAGGATGGTACCTGATATGCAGGATGGTCTTAGGCGACCCCTGTGAAAGGGTGGTTCGACCGCCAAAGGGATCGTGACCCACAGGTTGAGAACCGCTGGCTTACACTGTTGTTAATGTGTCCTATGTAGTTAGGCCTATATGATGGTTGCATCTGTAGTGAACATGTACAGATTTTTTTTTCTTGTCATTATTCCCTAAGCAATAAAAGACAACTATTTATATAGCATTTATTTTGTACTGGGTATTACAAGTAACCTAGAGATGATTGAAAGCACACAGGAGGATGTGCCTAGGCTGTATGCCAATACTATGCCATTTTATAGAGGGGACTTAAGCATCTGCAGATTTCAGTATCCTGGGGGATCACGGAGCCATATCAAGGAACAAGTGTAGGACCCAACTCAGCATTTTTTAGGAGTTTTAAACAGCTTAATTGTTGGAATATCTTCCTCACAGGAGTGGTGTGAAGATGAAAAGGTGATGTGTGTGAAATACCTAGCACGATCTGAAAGAGCTCAATAAAGAGTGGCTATTGATACTCTCGTTATTATGGGGTAGAACGTGAAGGTTGAGAGTGAGACTCTTGGGTGAAGGCAGCTCTTCCACCGCCCCCGGGCCCTGATTTCACATTCAGCCCTGAACCTTCTTTATAACTTGAGCAGTTTATTGGATGGTGATGCCACTCACCAAAGTAGAAACCACAGGATGAAGAGCAGTGGGAGAGAGGAGGCTATATGATGAGTTCGACTGGAACGTGGTGAGTTTGAGTTTAAGGTTCATGTTTGACATCCAAGTGAAGGACTACAATAAGCACCTGGATGTATCTGAGGGGAGAGGGAGAGAGAGAGAGAGAGAGAGAGAGAGAGAGAGAGAGAGAGAGAGAGATTGATTCTGAGATATTCTGGATTGGAAGTAGTTAAAAGTCATGGAACAGTAGTTCTTAACCTGAGGGATAAGGACCCTTAGGGAGTCACTAGTTGCTTCAGGAGGTTCATGTAATCCTAAAATTGCATGCAACAAGCCCGCCCCCCAGAGTGTATTTCATTAGAATCTCCAAGGGGTTCGTGACTCCAAAAAGTCTAAGAATGAAGGGTGGAAAGAGAAGGTTCAGGAAGGGACACGGAGGATCTCCAACTTTAAGGCGGTGGAAGAATATCAAAGGAAAGAAGATCAGAAAGTTTGGAAGCAAACCAGAGGAAAGAGGCACAGACATCAAAGGAAGGGCAAGTGTCAGGAGGGAGGGATCAATAGTTCCCAGGCTGCAGGAAGTTCGAATGCGATAAGGGCACAACGGTCTTTATTTTATTTGTAAATTCCCTCAGCAAATGTTGCCAGGATCATTATTCCAATAAACAATTTGAGAGGAGTGAAGTATAAATGATACGGCAATAGAAGGATTAATTAGATTTGCTTTTACATTAAAGCATGAAACATGAAAGTAGACAGCACCAATGAGGCCATTTTATAAAGTCTGTTAAGCGGTGAACTATGGCAGTCTCCCAGGTAACTGGAGCTAACTTCATACACAATAAAGCAGGCTGCCACTTCCGTGAAGTAATCCAAAAGATAATGTCTCTTCGTAGTTCAGTGCCCCTCCTGCTGCTATATTATAATGCCTGGAAAAACCAATTATTCCGGAAGCCTGCGCATGTCCACTGGATTATGTTACCTGGGATGGGGGCCGCATTAGATGGCTAAAATGTTTGCAGAAAAACCATTAACCTCGCCCTAACTGGTTTGGCTCAGTGGATAAAGCATCGGCCTGCGGACTCCGGGGTCCCAGGCTCAACTCCAGTCAAGGGCATGTACCTTGGTTGCGGGCACATCCCCAGTAGGGAGTGTGCAGGAGGCAGCGGATCGATGTTTCTCTCTCATTGATGTTTCTAGCTCTCTATCCTTCTCTCTTCCTCTTTGTAAAAAAATCAATAAAATATATTTAAAAAACAACAACATTAACCTCACTGCTATCATGGATTGTTAGCTTGATATTAACATAATGACTTGTTGTTTGAAACCCTTTTAAATTTACAAAGGTTTCATAAACATTGTATTATATCATTTAATACTAACAATCCCCCTAAGCAAGTAGTTATATAAGTATCCTGCTAACTTAAAAGAAAAAGTTCCTATATCTTAAGAGATAGTCAAAAAGTTTGAACACAGTACAAATGAGAGTGACGATAATGCTAACCCCTTTTATTAGTTATGGTACGAACCCAGGTGCTACAAGAAAGAAATCCCAAATATAATAATTTATACAAGAAAGAAAGTTTCTCTCCCAGATAATATTCAGAAACAGGTGGGTGTTTCAGGGCTGGTAGGCAATTCTATTCCACAGTGATCCAGGAACTCAGGTTGCTATGCTGTCTGTTGGTCGGCATCTCTACCATAGAAGCTGCTTCACCAACATCACATAAACCTTTCAGCTAGTCTGGAAGGGAGAGAGAAGAGGGCAAGCAGTTTCCTTTATAAAGGATGTGACCAGCCCTAGCCGGTTTGGCTCAGTGGATAGAGCATAGGCCTGTGGACTGAAGGGTCCCAGGTTTGATTCCAGTCAAGGGCACATGCCTGGGTTGTGGGCTCGATCCCCAGTAGGGGGCATGCAGAAGGCAGCCAATCAATGATTCTCATCAATGATGTTTCTATCATATATATATATAAATTTTTTTAATAAAGGATGTGACCAGGAAGGCCCACACATCACATCCAATGCTCACTTCTCATTGGAAAGAGTTAATTAATTGGTCAGACTTACCTACAAGGAAAACTAAGATTTTAGCCTCTAGACACATGCCCAGTTCAAACCCAGGAAATTCTATAACTAGAAAGGAGCAGAGGATAGCAAATATTAGGAGACACTTGGCATTCAATACCAAAGTCTTGCGTTGGTGTTTTTACAATCATGGTTACACTTAACAGTGAAGATGCAAATAGCACTTCGATATAGGTTTCTGAATTCCTAAAGCTGGTTAACTGTGGAAAATCTGTCTCATTTTACTTTTAATTTTGCTTAAATGTGTAGTTTATCTATCAAATCCCTAAGTACTATCAACAAGTAATAGGATCTCCTTAGAGAGGTGTTTTGTTTTTTTAAATCCTTCTTTTGTCTGAGCCTTGAGAAAATTTCACAGTTGCAGAGGTTTTGCCAGCTTACCTTTAGGACTTTCCCTTTCTCCTCTGAATAAGATGCATAGGAACAATGTGTTACTGGAAATACTGCAAGGCAACTTCCCTTGAGAGAATTTAAATCTCCTGGCGATAAAAAACACAGCTAGTAAACAGTAAAGGCTGTAACACTAGTAATTGCAGTTGCTCCCGGAATAATAAATCAATAAATATGACTAAAATTACACAAGGTTGTTATTTACTGGTCCACTTTTGGACAGGTGGAGTCTGTTAGACGTTTAAAAAACAACCACAATGTAATGGTTTGCCAAGTTATGCAATTTACTTAATATTAGGTTTTGGTGAGAAAGCAGGGGAATTAAGAGACAGGCTACCCAAGGAAGTGTGCCTATATACTAGTCAAACAGAAGTGGTTTTGCCTGGCCTATATAGCTCAGTGGTTAAGTGTCAGCCCATGTACCAGGAGGTCACAGTTTGATTCCCAGTTGGGGCATCAGTATCTGTTTTAATTAAGTGGAACAAAGTTATTGCTTTTATGATAATCTACTATATAAAAGCGAAATAGTAAAATTGACCGTTTCTTCGGGACACCCAACAGCCAGAGCAATGGTATGCAAATTAGCCCAGCCAAGATGGCGGAAGCCCACCCAAACACTGGGTCCAATGGAGCGATGGTGCCGGTGAATGCACAGGCGGAGGCCTGGCCTCCGCCTGTGCGTTTGCTGGCGGTGGGTTCTGGGCAGTGGCAGCTGGCTGCAGGGCGGGCGGAAGCCAGGCCCCCGACCCTGCAGCTGTCACTAAAAATGGAGTGTTTGCCAGCAGTGGGTTTCGGGCAGTGGCGGCTGGCTGCATGGCGGGGTGGAAGCCAGGCCCCCGGCCCTGCAGCCGGGCTTGGGAATGGAGCTATCGCAGGCCCACGCGACCTTGGAGGCTCATCGGCAGCTGCTTGCCCGCCTGGATCCAACCTTGTGGCCTGCTCTGGGTGTGCGGGAGCTTCTGTGGCCCATGGCGGAGCCTACTATGCAGATTGGCCACAGATATTCCCTTTGTTGTATGTGTTTTTCCCATTGACCCCTTCCACCTCATATCCCACCCCCCCCCCCCCAGGCCTTTCCCCCTTTATGTCTATGTCCATAGGTTATCTCTTAACATTTGTTTCCTTTCCAATCGCTAAATTTTATTTTCTAAGTTGTGTACTATGATAGTCTTACCTAATTTTCTCTTAGCACAATCTTTTTTTCCCTTTGTAGTACCATTATTCCAAAACACCCGCCTAGCAAAACCATACCATTGATTACTGGGTAATGCTATCATTTAATTTCTTTCTTTTTATGCTCAGGTTACTAAAAGCTACTGAGAATGGTCAGAATGCAGTTCAGGCAATCCAACTTTCAGCGGTGGGGGCCCACCAGGTATTTGCGATGGTGGGCCACCCAGCTGGAAACGTCCACGCCTGCACTCACCAGCCATCCCACCCCCCAGTGCACGAACCCTGAGGGGGCTGTGGCCAGCCTGAAAACAGCCCTCAGCCCCTCACCCAGGCTG